>JAHLJS010000321.1:0-50000 GCA_038502445.1 Eremochloa ophiuroides
TGGAAAGTAAACGGGGCTAAATCAGATGAACAATCAGTAGCCGATAAGTTTGCAGCCTGCTGGCAGCAGCTCTCTCGCCACAGCATGTAAAATGTGGCAGCTATAGTCAACAGCCCGCAACAAGATATCGAACCGGGTTTTTTTTCAAGCTTTTTATAAAATTAATATAATCTTATTTATCACGGTCTCCTGAATTATTTAAGACCCAAAGATAAGGTTAACAAGCCAAGCTGAAGTCGGATGTCATTCAAAATACACAGGTTTCTAGAGTTCAATCGGAGCATTCGTGAATGGAGCCACCAAGCTGACACAATGAACTTTTCATCCAACCCTAGACCAAGCCATAGTCATCTAGCTGGTTTTAAAGTGGTCTTTTATTTTCTAGAAACAATAAAAATCTAGCTTATTTTCTAAAAAAACATAGTTGTTTCAGTTTGACTAGAAAAATATAAACACAATAACCATTTTTTGCCTAAAAATGTAGATCTATGACATTAATATATATAATAGGGAAGAGAAGTTTTGTAGGACGACAACAACCTTGCAGGTGCCATCCTTCACCATATGTAGATCATATTTAGATATTTTAATTAATTAACTAGCATCACACCGCCAGCTATCTAGAATTGTCTTGGTCTATCTTTAGGTTAAACATAGCACAATGTGACAATTTACATAAACAATGGCTATGACTACAAGTAACAAAACACTAGAAGGAAATGCAAATAAGATCCAAATAACTCTACACTAGCAACAATATGCATATTACGTTTCCATAAAATAATTGATACTGGAATCATATTTTTCTGATTCAAATTGTGTTTTAGAAAATAGACCAGATCTTTTATCATTTTCAGCAAAAATATAAAATCATATTTGAAATGCGCTAGATAGCCTTGTATTGCTAATTCTGTGGTATAAGATTATTCCTGGCTTTAGAGTGGCATGATAAACAAAAAACAGACCGTGGTAATACTTGGCTCAGATGAACCTTATCCAATTAAATATTAATGTAGTTTTCATGACTCATTAATAAAATATGTTCATGTGTAATTAACAATCCAATAACCTTTATAAATGTATAGTCATAGCTAGAAAATGCTAACCACACTTAAATTTTTTTTTTGGATGTTGTATATTTGTGCAAGCGTTATGGCACAAAGGTTTTGATTTTGAGATTTTCTTTTGTTCATAAAAGTTGACTTCTCTGAAGAGAGAAACCATGACGGCTTGGTGGAGCTTTAGGGCGTGTTTGCTAGCGGCAAAGAAGGGTGGCCCGAGCTCCCCGACTGCAACATGCTGCGTTTGGTGTGCCTGGCCCAGTATTAGAGTCCACGCTGCACGGGATCTAAAGCACTCTAGACCAGGCTCTAAAGAAACGAAGGAGGGGGTCCGTTTTTTCATAGCCAGGCTCGGTGGAGCACTCCATGAGCCAAGAAGGGCGATGTGGTTACCTCCTTCTGCCGATGCCACTGACGCAGCATTGTCACTGGCGCTGCATGTCTCAGCTGCTGCTGCCTCCTCTTGACCGGCTCCGGCGGCGGCCACGGCATCGGCGTCTCAGAAAGCACCACCTCCTTTACCTCTTCCTCCTTGTGGACGACGGCCTTGACAGACATAGCCGTCCCTCTCGTTCCCATTATTCGCGACGGTGGCATCCTCCATCGTGGCGCCCAGATCCTACCTACCACCTACCAAACCACGACAGGCGGGTGAGTGCACGGCTAGGGTAGGTCAGCAGTGCGGGGACATAGGCGCCATTGCCATGTATGTGAGGAGAGGAGAGGAGAGGAGAGGAGGAAGACAAGGAAGCGGTGGTGAAGGACGAGGTGGAGGCAGAGGCCTGCTGGTGGAGGTGCACGTGCCGTTTGGTACCCCTACTGGTATTTGATGAAATGACAATGTTGATGGTGGGGTAATCTTACCTAATTCCACGTCTAAGGTTATCTTACTCTTTTGGCCAGGTAAACAAACACGATCTGAACTGAGCTCGGCTCTGTAGAAACGTGCAATCAAACACGAACACCTGTACCGTTTGGACTAGGTTCTGACTCACCATAGCCAGGACAACCGGCCAGGTTAGCCAAATGCAGCATTGCAAACACGCCCTAGCGCCTGATTCCACGTCTAGGGTTATCTTACTCTTTTGGACAGATAAACAAACACGATCCGAACTGAGCTCGGCTCTGCAAAAATGTGCAATCAAACACGAACACCTATACCGTTTGGACCGGGCTCTGACTGACCATAGCCAGGACAACTGGCCAGGTTAGCCAGATGCAGCATTGCAAAAACGCCCTAGCGTCCTTTTGTGCATGAGGTGAAGTTTCCCAAATATAGTAGTCATTATAGTACTCATTGATTTTTCATATTTGCTACTTTCTTGGCTCGTGTTTAACATAAAAAACCCTCCAAAATCACACTTTAATGATTAATTTATTTTTATATTGCTTAATATAATTATTGAATAGTATATTTGATTATTAACCTAACCGTATCGAATTTGTATTACAATGGTTACAAACTAAGTGATTGGCCAAGTTTTTAATCAAAGGTATAAATTTTGAATCTAGATATACGTTTGTCTCTTATAAAACTGGACCGAAATTGGAATTGGAGGGAGTAATTGTTTTGAATTGAAGAGAAAAAACTGCTATTTGTGTTGCCTACCGTTTTAGGTAGAAAAATAAGGGCTGCCTGAACCTACGCTAATTACAAGGGCATTTATCTTACCTGAAACTATCGCTTGGAGTAGCAAGGCTAGTAGCGTCGCTGACGTTGCCGTCCCTGTCAGTGCTGCGTGTTCCGCGGTAGAACCTCAGCTCCTCTGACGTTCCCAAGTTGACTTTCCATTTCCTGGCCGCAGCAACAGCCACCCTGGCGAGTCCCGTGAACGGGCTGCCCCGAGCGCCTGGCCGGCGGTAGTACGGCGTGCCGACAAGCAGCATCGCGAGCCCCGCCAAGCTGGCAGCGCCGGAGATGGCGTAGCCTAGCCCCCAGGACACGTTGTCCTGCACGTAAACGATGACCGCGGAGCCGACCACGGAGGACGCGTAGAAGAAGACGAAGTACCAGTTGAAGAGCACGTCGCGGTCGGCCGTCGCGTCGAACTGGCTGGCGCCGAGAGTGGCCTGGTTGAACCGCGCGCCGCCTGCGCTGACGCACAGCATGAACACGGCGGCGTACAGCGCCGCCATCTGCCCCGTCGACGCCTGTTCGCACGGGCTAGGCCCTGGCTGGCACGCAGCCGGCCTCAGGACGTTCAGGCTCGCCGTGAGAGTGAACAAGACCAAGGCCTGCGAGCGCGCAGCTCGTTGTTGCTGACCAGGACATGGACATAGGCGCTTAGCTACGGTATGATCGGAGAGGAAGAGCACTCACTGACCAGGACAGAGAAGAGCATGGCGACCGCGACCACAGGGTAGCAGCCAAAGAAGGCGTCGGCGATGATGGCTCCGCCGACTGGGGCGAGGCTGAGGCATCCGAGGGAGACGCTGGAGATCTGCGCGGCGTCCACGCGCGGCACGTTGTACTTCTTCACGAGGTAGACGACGAAGTTGCTCGTCGCGCCGCCCCTTGCCACCCCAAGCCCGAGCATCGCCACTGCGCCATATCAGACATTCAGACGACGCATATAGACATGGAGCAGAGAGCTCAAAATATTATCAGCACATGAGAGACAGACAGACAGACCTGCAAGGAAAGGGAAAGTGATCCAGCCTCCCTTTCTGTTCTTGGCATCACTCGGCTCCTGGAGGGACTCGTGATCGACGGCGCTGAGGCTACAGGGAGGCAGTTGTTCTTGGGACCCGTTGCCCTCCATTCTTCTGCTGTATCTCCCTGACCCTGACTGCTTGGTCAATACTTGCACAATACTTGCAAGCTCCTTATTACTCTATATTATATACTCCCTCCATCTCAAATTGTAGGTCATTCTAAGAATCTTTGAGAGACAAATAATCTTAATTTTGACCAAGTTTATATAATAAGATAATGTTTACAATATCAACTAAGTATTATTAGATTTTTCATCAAATATATTTTCATATTACACTTATTTAGTGTCATAAATCTTCATGTTTCTCTCTATAATTTGGTCCAATTTGATATGATTTGACTCTCAAAGATTCTCGTAATGACTTACAATTTGGGACTACAATTTGAGACAGAAGGAGTATTAAAATGAGATGAGCACAATGCACAAGTCAAACTGGGGCCAACGTGTCTACTGTAAGAGGGAAGAATGATCAATCACAGTTTGTATTACTCCCTGATTAATGATTTATACAAGTTACAGAGTTGGCCGTTGACCGTGGTGATCTGTGACGCTACATGCTCGGCATGGCGAGCGAGTGGTGTGTGTGTGCGCTGCATGAGCGAGCCGTGCGCTGGACGGCTTGGCCTGCGAGAGTGGTGTGCCGAACGCGCTACAGTACAAGCCTCAAGGGCTAAGTCAATAACAGACTGAATAATAGACTAATGCACTACCCCCCCTCCCCCTCAGTCTTTGTCGTGGATGGACCAAACGCAAAGGCTGTCTCGGACCGACGATAAGCTTTGATGAAGATGTCTGCAAACTGTCTTGCACTCAGGATCTGGAGGACGCGGAGCTCGCCGATGCCCACCTTCTTGTGAACAAAGTGTACATCGATCTCAATGTGTTTGGTGCGCCGATGGTGAACTGGATTGCCGCCATGTAGACCAAGGAAACATTGGCGCAATAGGCAATGGTGGCGGCCCGGACGTTGCAGTGGAGTTCTCCGAGGAGCTGACGCAGCCAGGAACATTCAGCAATGACGTTTGCAATACCCCAATACTCAGGTTCTGTGCTGGAACGGGATACGGTTGTTTGCCGTTTGGAGCTCCAGGAGACAAGAGACTCGCTGAGGAAGACAACAAATCCTGATATCGATCGTTGTGTGCCCGGGCAGCCAGCCCAGTTGGTGTCGATGTAGGTCGAGAGCTGGAATGTAGAAGAGCGATGCAGACAAAATCCAAGATTGGTGGTCCCTTTGATGTAGTGCAGTATCCGCTTGAGGAGCGCCAGGTGTGCGTCGCGCGGTGCGTGCATGTGAAGACATACACGCTGGACGGCGTAGGCAATGTCCGGTCGAGTGAGCGTGAGGTATTGAAGCGCGCCTACCATGCTTCTGTACCACGACGCATCGGCGATGAGACTGCCATCATCGGCCGATGTCTTCGGCTTGACGTCGGCCGGCGTGCTGGTAGACCTGCAATTGCTCATGCCGGCTCGCTCGAGTACCTCCTAGGCGTATTTGGCTTGGGACAGCAAGAAGTCGTCGGCGTCATGCTGAACGTCGATGCTAAGGAAGAACCGGAGTGGCCCCATTGAAAGGTCCTAGTATGGCTAGAGGGGGGTGAATAGACTAATAAAATTTCTACAAAGTACTTAGGCCAAGAGGTTAGTGACAAATATGACTAAATGTGCAATGCTAGAGCGACTACTAACTTAGGCAAGCCACCTACACAATTCTAGTGAATCCTTAGTTCTAAGCCATACAAGCAAACTAGCAAAAGCTAAAGACTACACAACTACTCAAGATAAGAAAACAAGCTACTTTGCACAAGAATAAGAAGGAATGATCGTCGATTAAACCTTTGCCTTGTGAAGAAGTCAATCACCGGGACAATCAATAAGTCACTCACTCGAAGGTGAGGAAATCAATAGAGACACCAAGATTTATCCCCGAGGTTCACGTGCTTGCCGGCACGTTACGTCCTCGTTGTGTCGACTTCAACCGGTGGTTCGGTGGCTAATCGGTATCACACACCGAGCCTACACTAGGCGCCACAAGAACCTACCACGGAGAAAATAACTCAAAGACACGAGCAATCCACTAGAGTTACCTTTGAGCACTCCGTTCGGGGAAGGCACAAGAACCCCTCACAATTGCCAGGTGTGGGCAAGCACAATCACCAAGGACCTCCACACCTTCTTCTCCTCCAAGCCGTCTAGGGACACGACAATGTCCCAAGAGAATAAGAACTGAACCAAGGCTTGCTCTCAAGTGCTCTAGAATACAAATCACAAGCAATGATGCACTTGAGGTTCACTCAATCTCACTAAAGATGATCAAGATGATGAACTAGTAAGAGAGTGGGAGGCTAGAATGGAAGAAAGTGTATGATAATGATCCAAGTGTGGAAGAGAGTCATCAAGTGACCAGAGAGGGAGTATAAATACCCCCAAGTGAAAATCTAGCCGTTACCCACTCTAAAACAGTCGTTAACACGTTTTTCGGGGCGTCGGACCGATCGTCGGACCGACAGCGTCGGACTAAGCGTTAGCGTTCGACGCTCTGGATCTCGCCACGTGTCAGCTCGATTCAACCACAGCCGCTGGATCGCAACGGCTACTTCTCACGCTCAACTGCGGACCGTCAGACTGGGGGCACCGGACTAAATGCTCCGTCCGACGCCCTGTTCATAGTACACTGCGTGCGTACCGTCGGACTCTTCAGCGAACACCGTCGGACCAACGAAACGTATAGTCCGACGCTTCCAGAGAGGTTTGAAACCGAGAAAACTGCATCGGACGGAGTCCGACGCTCGGTGTCGGACTAAGCTTCAGCGTCCGATGCTCTCAGATTGCGCCACACGTCACACCTCGCTGCTTGGCACCGTCGGACTCGAGTGGGCAATGGTCCGACGCTCGCCATTGGCCAGAACTAGGGTTAGGCGTCGGACTCTACTCAATGGTCCGACGCCGCTCTTCCATACGGTCCGACACTCCTTTTTCAGCTAATTTTCAAGTCTATTTCTCACCCCTTGCTTCTATGTGCTAACACTTAAGGTCTTCAACACTTGTGCATAGTGTGTTAGCATTTTGAAAACATTTTTCAAGGGTTTTCAAAGAGATTCTCTAGGTTGGTTAGATCAATGCACATGGGATGCAATCTAGAGCACTTGAAAGTAATCCAATAGCTTAGTTCTCCCCTTGATAGTCGGCTATCTATTCTAAATGTGATCACTCCCACTTGGAGTCTTGATCACTAAAAGAAAAGCACTATTTGAATATACCTTAGCCTCTAGCTTTCCTTCTTTAAGTCCTTTTCTTTCTCCTTGATCATTTCATCTTGATCTTCACTTGAGCTCATGTCATCTTCCTCCTTATCACTAATCTTCTCTTGGCTACACATACTTAGCACTTAGATTAGTAAGTAGGTTTCATCAATTAACAAAACCAAACTAGGGTCTTTCAATCTCCCCCTTTTTGGTAATTGATGACAACCCATTTACAAAAGAAATATGCATTAAGATTTTGAACTTATCATGCTTGTCCATGAGTAGATCATGAAAGGATTTGGACAACCATCATAAGTTCTATTTTGGTAGTATTGGCTTCCCCTACATATCTGCATCGAGTTTGGATTGAAAGCTAGCACATATGTATTGAATAGAGAGTAATTCTACCAAAATTGTGCTAATGGTGTATAGAATGGACTTTTGAAGCGTGAACACCATTCTTAGCACCTTAGTAACTAGAAGGTCACAAATACTAGAGCATACCATGAGATCACATTATAAGCAAGCTCTAGTAACCACTTGAAGAAATACGACCAACTAGTTACTCCTACACATGCTAGTTATTCAAATCATCATTCAAATCCTACTACTAACAATACACCACACAAGCATGTATAAGAAAGTAAATACACATGCAATGAGCAATCATATGATTAATGCCCATCCAAATGCAACAACTTGCATATGTGATTGCTCTCCCTACTTATGTGCTTTAAAATTTTTAATTACCCCTTTCCTTTGGCCTATTGCTCTCCCATCATCGGCCTAATGATGGTTCATTGCGCCATCTCTTTCTTTTGTAACTTTCTCTCCCCCTTTGTCAACAATTGCTCAAAAAGGTTAAGTGGAGTAGAGATAGTTAGTCAAGTTCATTTGATTGTGAAAAGAGAGTTGATTTTTCACTTTGACTCAATCTAGTGCACTTGCCTAGGATATATAACTAAGTTTGATCCAAGGACAAACTTCTTCACACCACTAGGGGTTATCTTGCCCATGTTAAGTTATACACCTTGAGCTAATGAACTAGATTGAACACTAGGAGATTAAGCACACATGCATGTCATATGTTACCACTAGATCATACAATCAAACAAGGCAATAGTGGTAGCATATATCCATCGAAAACTTTTTAATTTCCATGAATGGTCCTAAGAGGTGAATATGTCTATATGCTCTAAACATGTCCTAGCAAGTATGATGTTATGTCAAAAAATTTTACCTTGCTTTGTCGGAGTAAAGGCATATCATATATGTGTGGGGATGATCTCAACTCATATTTGTCGACGGAATACCGGCGATAGTCTACCGAGGGGTATGCCCGCGGTAGTAGATGAGACGGTGAGGGTGCGCCTGAGACGAACGAGGGAGCACAATTCGTGCGGAACAGAGATTTAGACAGGTTCAGTCCGCCACGAGGCGTAATACCCTACGTCCTGTATGTTGCTGAAAATGTGGCCGCCCATGTGCTTGGAGTTGACCAATCGCACTACCCGGGAGTGAAGAACGACCGAGTACAGACCAGGTATGCGCGGGGAACCACCGAAGAGCAGGAAGACCAGCTTGAAGAAGAGGCTAGGGAAGCCGCAAAAATGTTGACCGCTGATGTTCAACTTTTTCCCACTGAAGGGATTTGAATTGAGACGCCTGAACATGGTCGAGATCTTGTATGGTCGACGAATAATCCTACACGCCCTGCGTGTCGCCCGTGCTTTTGCCGGGGCTTTTGGAGACGCTGCTAAACTGCCCAAGCGTCCTCGGGGCTTACGTGTTAGCGAAGACTTAACGGCCCAGGCGTCCCCGGGGCTTACGTGGTGGCGAAGCTGCCCGCGCTAGGCGGGGGTTACGCTTATCGTGGGCGAAGGCTACCCGATATATCGGGGCGGTCGATGAAGTGTCGTAGTTAGGCGGCCTATCATTTTTAGGGCTTACGCGGCGTCGAACCAGATGCTGCCCGGCGGGTGCGGGGGTTACACATTGGTGAAATCATGCTGCCCGAGCAGTGGCGGGGCTTACGCATAGGCGAAGATGTGCGGCCCGAGCGGGGCTTACGCATAGGCGAAGACGCGCTGCCCGAGCAGTGGCGGGACTTATGCGTAGGCGAAGACGTGCTGCCCGAGCAGTGGTGGGGCTTACGCATAGGCGAAGATGCGCGGCCCGAGCAGTGGCGGGGCTTACACATTATTGAAGACGTTTAGCTGTACAAAATGTAATGGAGGCAAAAATATCGAGAATAACAATATATTTCCCTTGTTTATAATAGAATGAAAATACACATATCTGTTTTGAACCCTAGATCAGGGGTAGAAACGTCGCAGGTGCTCGATGTTCCAGGAATTGGGGATGTCGACGCTGTCTAGGTCGGAGAGCCTATATGCACCTGGTCGAGTAACTGCCTTGACCATGTATGGCCCCTCCCAGGGAGATGATAGTTTATGCATCCCCTCCTTGCTCTGCTTTCGGCGGAGAACGAGGTCACCGACTGCAAAAGCTCTGCCGTTGACATTGCGATTGTAATATCGCCTGATCCCTTCTAGATATTTAGCTGTTCGTACACAGGAGATCAGGCGCTCTTCCTCTAACTTGTCGACTTCATCTGCTCTGGCCTCATTGGAGTGGGCTTCTTCGTACACCTAACCCTTGGAGATCGATAGATTACATCTGCAGGTAGTACTGCCTCCGAGCCATACACCATAAAATATGGCGATACTCCTGTGTTCCGGCTGGGTTGAGTCCAAAGTCCCCTGATCATCGCCGGTAATTCGTCAATCCAGTTGCCTGGGCTTCTCTCCACGACTGCGTGGAGACGCTTCTTGAGGGCGTCGAGCAGCATACCGTTTGCCCTCTCCACCTGGCCGTTGGCTCTAGGATGAGCCATGGACACATATTTGCCGGATATGCATCTTTCTTCGCAGAAATCCCAAAAATCACTTCCAGTAAATGTTGATCCTAGGTCGGTGATGATGCTGTTCGGAAGCCCGAAGCGATAGGAGATGTCCTTGAAGAACTCTGCTGCTTTGGTTGCCGTAGCCTTGACTAACGGCTTGTACTCGATCCACTTGGAAAACTTATCGATAGCGACATAAATGGAGCGAAATCCCCCTCTTGCCGTTTTAAATGGACCAACCATGTCCAGTCCCCATGTAGCGAAAGGCCACGACGCAGGGATGGTCTGCAACTCTTGGGCTGGTACATGTGTCTGCTTGGCAAAGAATTGGCATGCCTCGCGCATTCTCTGACTATCTTCTCGGCGTCCTGGACTGCTGTTGGCCAATAGAAACCTGCTCGAAAAATCTTGCCGACCAGAGTACGTGAAGCCGCGTGATTGCCGCACATGCCACTATGAGCCTCATGAAGGATCCTGAGACCCTCTTCCCTTGGGACGCATTTTTGTAGGACTTCGCTCCTGGTATTCTTGGGCATGAGTTTGCTGTCGACCAGGACATAGCTTTTGGATCTTCGGACCAGGCGCTCGGCTTCTGTTCTATCTTCGGGGACCCTTGCTTCTAGTAGGTAATCAATGAACTGGGTTCTCCAGTCCTCTTCAGGGGTTGGGATATACGCCACTATCTGGACGGTCGCGGAGTGCTGGTATCACCATCAGTCTGTATGGAGGGGTTGAACAGATCCTGGATAAAAACGCCTGCGGGGACGTCGGACCGGGATGATCCGAGCTTTGACAATTCGTCGGCCGCCTGATTTTCGCTTCGAATGATATGATGGAATTCTATTCCGAGGAATTTCCCTTCGATTTTTCTGATTGCGGCGACGTAGGAGTCCATTTTCTCATTGTTGCAGTCCCAGTCTTTGTTAACCTGGTTGATGACTAGGGCCGAGTCCCCGTAGACCATGATGCGACGGATGCCGAGCTCGGAGGCTATCTGGAGACCATGCAAGGCGGCCTCGTATTCGGCCGCGTTGTTGGACGCCATGAAGTGAATTCTCAAGACGTAACGGAGGCGCTCACCGGAGGGCGATATAAGGAGTACTCTGGCTCCAGCGCCGCTGATGCTGAGGGACCCGTCGAAGAACATTGTCCAATACTCTTCCTGTGCCGGATGCGAAGACTCTTGTATCTCTGTCCATTCAGCTATAAAGTCGGCGAGTACCTGCGACTTGACTGTTATTCGGCTGCGGAAATCAATGGAATAGCTCTACTGCCCATTTTAGGATCCGGCCGTTGGCGTCTTTGTTTCGGAGGATGCTACCCAGGGGGTATTCAGAGATTACTGCTATGGAATATCCTTCAAAATAGTGACGGAGCTTTCTTGAGGTGACGAGAACAGCATATATCAATTTCTGCACCGTTGGGTAACGGGTCTTGGACTCGTTGAGGACTTCACTGATGAAGTAAACTGGTCGCTGGATCGGATAGGCGTGACCGTCTTCTTCTCGTTCAACGACGATGGCAGTGCTGACGACGTTATTAGTCGCGGCGATGTAGATCAGCAATGTTTCGTCCTTTTTTGGAGCTGTGAGAAGCGGAGGACTCGTCAAGAAGCGTTTGAGTTCTCTGAAGGCCGTATCTGCCTCTTCCGACCAGGTGAACTTCCCGCCAGCTTTTAGTAACTTGAAGAATGGGAGGCCTTTCTCGCCCAGTCTGGAAATGAAACGGCTAAGGGCCGCCATGCACCCGGTGAGCTTTTGCACATCTTTGACATTGGTCGGAGGCTTCATCCTCATAACCGCGTTGATTTTTTTCTGGGTTGGGGAGGATGCCTTGCTTGCTGACGATGTTACCGAGCAAGTTGCCGGATCGGACGCCGAATATACACTTGCCAGGATTAAGCTTCCATTGGAATTTGTCCAGTTTTTCAAAAACTGCTTCGAGGTTGTAGATGAGGTCTTCAGCCGTCCAAGTCTTGATGACGACGTCATCAACGTATGCTGCAGCGACGTCGGGGATAAGGTTGTCCAGACAAGCTTGAATCGCTCGTTGGTAGGTTGCTCCAGCATTCTTCAATCCGAAAGACATGGTCTTGTAGCAATAAGCCCCGAAAGGGGTGATGAAAGACGTCTTCTCTTGGTCTTCTTCCTTCAAAGCGATCTGATGGTATCCGGAGTAGCAGTCGAGGAAGCTAAGTAACTCGCAACCTGCTGTTGAGTCGACGACTTCGTCGATTCGTGGAAGACCGAAGGGGTCTTTAGGGCAGTGTTTGTTGGGATCGGTGTAATCAACGCACATTCTCCATTCATTATTCTTTTTTCTTACAAGCACCGGATTGGCTATCCAATCAGGGTGATACACCTCTCTGATGAAGCCGGCAGCTAAGAGCCGAGCTATCTCTACCCTAATGGCCTCCTTCTTGTCTAGAGAGAATCGTCGGAGTTTCTGCTTGGTTGGCTTGGCGGTCTTTGAGACATTCAAGGAGTGCTCGATCAACTTCCTAGGAATGCCGGGCATATCCGCTGGTTTCCATGCGAAAGTGCTTACGTGCTCCCTTAGGAAGCTGATGAGCGCGTCTTCCTATTTGGGATCAAGGTCGGCCCCGATGCGAGTAGTCTTGTTTGGCTCGCCGGGGACCAAGATAACCTCCTTCGTTTCCTTGTTCTTGGTGGCTGATCTTGGTGGGGTCTTCTCTGGGATGACTTGGTCTTCTGGAGCTACTTGCTTTGCGTCCGCGGCACAGACGTTCATGAGTATGGATTCTTCGACAGCTTTCGCCATGGTAATGGCCTCTCGCTCGCAAGCATATGCAACATGGAGATCGGCGCGAATGGAAAGGACGCCGTTCTCCGCTGGCATCTTCATAATGAGGTAGGTGTAGTTGGGGATGGCCCCGAATTTCACCAGAGCTGGTCGGCCGAGGATAGCATGATAAGCGGCGTCGAAGTTGGCCACCAAGAAGTCGATGTGCTCGATGCGGAAGCACTGTGGGTGCCCGAACTGAACCGGGAGGCTTATCTGCCCTCGAGGATATGACGGCTGTCCCGGGACGATACCCCAGAAGGGAGCTGATGTGGGCCGCAAGTCTTCTTCTTTCAGCCCGAGTTCCTTGGCAGCTCCGGAGAACAGGATGTTGAGGCCGCTGCCGCCGTCGATGAGCACCTTTCCGGAAACGCGTCGTGCGTATGACCGGATCGACGATCAATGGAAAGCGACCCAAGTACGGAATCTGGGTCCATTGGTCGGCCCTGCTGAAGGTGATGTCTTGGTGGGACCAAGGAGGAAACCTTGGATCAGCGATCGCGCTGTCGGAATTGGCAACGGAGTTGACACGTCTATTGACGAGTTTCTGCTCCCTCTTTGACTTGATGGCGGCGCGTCCGCCGATGATGGTGGAAACGGTTCAGTGTGCGTCAGTGAAGCCTGGAGGCTTGTCGGTGTCATCGCGCCGGTCCCTGTCAGACTCTACGCGAGCCTTCTTCTTCTCTTCTGCTTGGAACTTCCTGGAGAAACCCTCGCACTCCCTCATGGTGTGCTTGTGGTGCTTGTGGACGGGGCACTGGGCGTCGAGGAGCTTGGAGTAGGCCTCCTCGTAATTGCGCTTTGGGGCTGGTCGGGTGTTGTAAACTTGGTAGTGGCGGCCCCTCTCTCCAGCCCTGGAGCTCTCGGGTTCGTCGTAGCGGCAGTGTTCTGGGCGTCGTCGATGGTCGTGGTCATCGCGGTGGTAGTCTATCCGAGGAGCTCGATCATCCTGGTGCCGATCAGTTCGGTGGCCCTCTTCTTGGTTCCGCGACTGGTCGGGGAAGCGAAGGCGACTGTGAATGGAGTGATGAGCTGCGTCGTTTCCATCGGCGTATTTGTTGGCAATGCGTAGCATCTCAGCAACGGTGGTCGGGCTGGTGCGGTATAATTTCTTCCGCAGTTCCTCGTCGGGCCTCAGGCCGCGCATAAACGCGGAGATGGCTTCTGCATCTGTGATGTCGAGGATGTCGTTTCTGATTTCCGAGAAATGCCGGATGTAGTCTCGCAGGGAGTCCCGAGAGCCTTGCCAAAGTCTTTCAAGATCATACTTCGTGCCCGGTTGCTTGCAGGTGGCGCGGTAGTTATTGACGAACTGCTGCTTCAACTGATCCCAAGTGTCGATGGAGTTCGGCCTCAAACTATGAAGCCAGTTGTTGGCGGAGGCGCTGAGCATGACCGGGAGGTAGTTGGCCATCATATCCCTGTTTCCACCGGCGGCTTGGACGGCGATCTCGTAGACGTTGAGCCATTTGTTGGGATCGGCTCTTCCGTCGTAAGGCTTGACGCCGACAACTTTGAAGTTAGGAGGCCAGACAACTGCTCGGAGTGCCGGCGTGAATGGCAGTTCCAGGGCGGTCTTGTCGTTGGGAAAGCCGTGCGTTTGATCATATTCTCTTCGTCGCTCGGCCTCTGCTGAGTGTCTGGTTTCTCTCCTGTTCTCGATGCGGCCGCGTAGGTCTTTGGTCTTCAGCTTTGCGCGGAGATCAGATTGGTTCACCTCTTGGTCGCCGTCTCGCCGATGAGGTCTCCGACCACCGCGAGACATCTCGCCATCTTCGCCGACGAGCTCTGTAGTCGATGCCGTGCTATGAGATGGTGCTTGTCTTCCTTCAGTTGATCTGGACCTGAGTTGCTTGGAGAAGAGCGGTGAGCCGTCCAAGCTCTGGAGTCTGGGGTAGCCTCTTGGCCTCGGCGATCACGACGGAGACATTGGCGCTTGGAGTCGTGCAGACCTCGTACTGCCCGAGCATGCAAAATTCGGGCTCCAGATTCTTCACCGCAGTCTTCATCGCTTCAGCTTGCTGCTCGCGGCGTCGTCTGCGATCGGCATTCTTTGCCTCGCGGGCTGCTCGGGCTTCTTCGGACTCATTGGGCGACGGGTCGCTGTCGTTGCTGATGGCAAGGACCGGTCCCCCAAAGAATTGCTTGATGGGGGGCAGGTCGGCGGGAAGGCAACCCTCTTGATCATCATTGTCAGGGCGGACGTTGTCGGGGGTGATGAAGGAGCTGGTGCCGACGTGTCGAGGCAGCGTTTGAGCGAAGCTGGAAGCTGCGTTTTGTAGCCCGAACGGCAAGTAGCCGTTCGAAGGACGATCCCCTCGAGGTCGCTCCTCGACGATGCGCTCGAGAGGTGTGACGATGATGACCAGTGTTGTGTCGTGGGATAGCGATGAGGGGCGGTGCGTCGTGGATGACACGGATTCCAGGATTTGGAGTCCCTCTGACAGCTTCTTGGTGACCCGATCTACAGATCCGATCAGGTCATCGTTGTCGATGTTTTTCCGAACATAGTGTGGCAGCCTTTTCGCCGGAGGAGACACGGAGGGGATCTGGGCTACGTCCAGAATCACCCCTTCGCCGTTCGCGCCGACGACCCAGGTGATGGATCCCACCGTGAAGATCTGGCCCGGGGTCGGGAGCTTGATGGAGCTTGAAAAAATCACCTTGTTCGCCATGGAATCAGGTGGCACAGCCCCTACCTGGCGCGCCAACTGTCGACGGAATACCGGCGATAGTCTACCGAGACGGTGAGGGTGCGCCTGAGACGAACGAGGGAGCACAATTCGTGCGAAACAGAGATTTAGACAGGTTCAGGCCGCCACGAGGCGTAATACCCTGCGTCCTGTATGTTGCCGTGTTGTATTGCTAGTAGATTAGATGAATCGAGTAGACCCCCCTGCCCGCCTTATATAGTCCGGTGGGCAGGGTTACAAGTTGATCTTGCCATACATAACAGATTACAATCCTAGCCGATCTAGGAAACCAATGGGCTAGATCCTAGGAAAGCTATTTTCTTGCCCGCCAAGGACTCAGTGGATATACGCGATCTCCTGGATATCGTATGGGCGACGCGTCCTTGGTAGTTCAGGCCTGTTCGATAGACTTGAGCCAAGTATGACTATGCGGGTATACAGGTTTATACCCCCACAATATTGGATCGGAGAAATCAAGAATATTCAATTCATTCCTAAGCTTGCAAAACCTCTTCTCATCTAGTGGCTTTGTGAGTATGTCAGCCAATTGATCATCGGTTCCAATGCTTTGAATATCAATGTCACTCTTTTGTTGATGATCCCGGATAAAATGGTGCCTTACATCAATATGCTTGGTTCTTGAATGTTGGACCGGGTTTTGAGTTAGCTTGACGGCGCTCTCATTGTCACATAGAAGTGGCACTTTCTTGAAGTTAATTCCATAATCTCTTAAAGTTACCATCATCCACAAGAGTTGAGCACAACAACTCCCCGCACTAATGTTTTCGGCTTCGGCGGTGGAGAGTGAAATGCTATTTTGCTTCTTGGATGACCATTAGACAAGAGATCTTCCCAAGAGTTGACATGTGTTCGATGTACTCTTTCTATTTATCTTGCAACCGGCATAGTCCGCATCGGCATATCCAATCAACTCAAATTTTGCACCCTTGGGATACCACAATCCAACATCTTGAGTGTGCTTCAAATATATCAATATCCTCTTTGTGGCCTTCATATGACTCTCTCTAGGAGATGCTTGATATCTAGCACACATGCACACACTAAACATGACATCCGGTCTTGATGCGGTGACATAGAGCAAACTTCCAATTAGAGACCGATATGCCTTTTGATCAACCATATTGCCACTTTTATCTTCATCCAAGCTTCCACTAGTCCCCATTGGAGTGCTAATTGGTTTTGCATCTTGCATTCCAAATTTCTTGATCATGTCTCTTGTGTACTTGCCTTGACTTATGAATGTGCCATTCTTCATTTGCTTAATTTGAAGTCCAAGAAAGTATGTGAGTTCACCCATCATAGACATCTCAAATTCTTTAGCCATCATCTTTTCAAACTCCGCACACAAAGCTTGACTTGTTGATCCAAAGATAATGTCATCAACATAGATTTGCATGATCATCAAGTCACCATCAACCTTCTTGGTGACTAGAGTGGTGTCAACCTTGCCCATCTTGAAACCTTTAGAGAGGAGAAAATCCCTTAGCCTCTCATACCATGCCCTTGGTGCTTGTTTCAAACCATAGAGTGCCTTCCTTAGGTTGTACACATGATTTGGTTTCTTCTCATCTTCAAAACCGGGTGGTTGTTCAACATATACTAACTCATTGATGAATCCATTGAGAAATGCACTTTTGACATCCATTTGGTAGAGCTTGATGTTGTGAGTACAAGCATATGCTAGAAGAATTCTTATTGCTTCCAATCTTACAACCGGAGCATAGGTTTCACCAAAGTCCAATCCTTCTACTTGAGTGTACCCTTGTGCCACTAATCTTGCCTTGTTCCTTATTACAACACCATCTTAATCTTTCTTGTTTGTAAATACCCATTTGGTGCCAATAACATTGTAGTTCTTTGGTCTCTCTACCAATTCCCAAACTTCATTTCTTTCAAAATTGTTGAGCTCTTCATGCATAGCATTTACCCAATCACTATCTTTTAATGCCTTCTCAATGTTCTCCGGCTCTTCAAATGACACAAATGAATAGTGAGCACAAAATGATGCAAGTCTTGATCTTGTTTGCACACTCTTTTGAATATCACCAACAATTTGGTCCCAAGGATGATCTTTTGCAATGTTTGTGGGTTGAAGCACTTGAGGTTGATTGCTTGAGCTTGATTGTGCATTTGATTGATTTGCTTGAGAGGAATTAGCTTGATCTTGATTTTGCACTTGAGAGTCACTAGCTTGATCGTTTGATAGAACTTGCACTTGATCTTTGTCATCTTCTATGTCAACCACTTGAGTCGGCCTTATGTCACCAATGTCCATTTCTTGCATAGCCTTTGCCAATTGAGGTCCACTCACATCATCTAGATTCTCATTTTGATCTTGAGACCCATTGGTTTCATCAAATTCAACATCATGAACTTCGTCAAGTTGACCACTTCCTAAGTTCCAAACTCTATAAGCTTTACTAGTGGTGGAATAACCAAGCAAGAATCTCTCATCACATTTCTTCTCAAATTTGCTCAATATATCTCATTTCTTCAGTATGTAGCACTTACAACCAAACACCCGAAAATATACAATATTTGGTTTTCTTCCATTCAAGATCTCATATGGAGTCTTCTCCAACATAGGATGGCAATAGAGTCTATTCGAATAGTAACATGCCGTGTTGATTGCTTCGGCCCAAAAAGATTGACTTACATTATACTCACTAAACATAGATCTTGCCATATCAATGAGAGTTCTATTCTTTCTTTCAACTAGGCCATTTGATTGAGGTGTGTACTTAGCCGAGAATTGATGTTTGATTCCTAAGTCTAGATTATACTCACTAAGCATAGATCTTGCCATATCAATAAGAGTTCTATTCTTTCTTTCAACTAGGCCATTTGATTGAGGTGTGTACTTAGCCGAGAATTGATGTTTGATTCCTAAGTCATCACATAGCTCATCAACTCTTGTGTTCTTGAACTCACTACCATTATCACTTCTCACCCTCTTGATGGTTGTTTCAAATTCATTGCAACTTCTCTTGACAAAAGATTTGAAGATACCATAAACATCACTTTTGTCAATCATGAAGAAAACCCATGTATATCTTGAGAAGTCATCCACTATCACCAAACCATACTTGTTGCCGCCAATGCTTGTATATGTAGTTGGTCCAAACAAGTCCATGTGCAATAACTCAAATGGTTTGCATGTGCTCATCATGCTCTTCTTAGAATGAGTGTTGCCTACTTGTTTTCCGGCTTGACATGCACTACATAACTTGTCCTTCTCAAACTCAAAATTTTTGAGACCTCTAACCAAGTCATGCTTCACAAGTTTGTTCAATTGCTTCATTCCAACATGACCAAGCCTTCTATGCCATAACCAACCCATGCTTGACTTAGAGAATAAGCATGTTGACAATTATGATTCTCTAGCACCAAAGTCCACTAGATAGAGATTCTCATATCTAAATCCCTTGAATATCAAATTTGATCCATCGACACTAATGATTTCCACATCATCAACACCAAAGATGCATTTGAAACCAAGATCACAAAGTTGAGTCACTGACAATAGATTGAAGTTCAAACTCTCAACTAATAGCACATTGAAGATGCTTAGATCATTTGATATTGCAAGCTTTCCAAGACCCTTGACCTTGCCTTTGCTATTATCCCCAAATGTGATACTATCATACTCATTGCCACTAGAATTGATTTGGTTGAACATTCTTGAATCACCGGTCATGTGTTGAGAACACCCACTATCAAGAACCCAATGCTTCCCTCCGGCTTTGTAATTTACCTACAAAACAAATCAATGTCTTTTAGGTACCCATACTTGTTTGGGTCCTTGGAGGTTAGCAACTAAAGCCTTTGGTACCCAAATAGCCTTCAACCTTGGGCTCTTTTTAGGTGTGCCAATGTATTTGACTTTGACACCTTTCTCACCCTTGGTAAGCATGTAACAAGAATCAAGTCTAATAGATTTAGCACTTGCAAATTTTATTTGCTTGTTTTTGTTGTTAGTGATGCAATTTGCCTCAATATGCCCTACTTGCTTGCACTTGTAGCAAAACCGACCATTGCTCCTCACAAAGCTAGGCTTTGGAGTTATAAAGGCCGCCTTACCTTTCTTGGGAGTATAGCCAAGTCCCTCCTGAGAGTTACTATATCTTTGGCTACCCAAGCATTATAGTAAGCGGGCATCCCTACCATAGGCATTGCCTAATGCGCGGGTTAGCTTGTCCACTTCCTTCTTCCATTTCTCATTTTCAACTTTTAGTGTTGGATCAACACTAGTTGTGAAGGTAGAAGTAGGAGTGGATGATGATGAAAAGCTAGTGTTATTAGGTGTGGTTGCAACAAGTGTTTCATTAGTTGATTCATTCATTAGATCATAAGTTACACCCACATCACATGTTATAGCAACATCCTCTACCTTGCTTAGCTCTAAGAGTGAGGAGTGAGCTTTCTCAAGCTTGGTGTGAGCTAGTTTGAGATCCTCATGGTCTTCCTTTAGACACTCATGAGAAGCACTTAGCTCATCAAAAGATTGCTCAAGAGTTTTTAATTTCTTGGACAATTCTTTGCACTTCTTAGACTTAGAGCTAATAAGATATTCGCCTTGCTCTAACATGTCCAGGAGTTGTGCTACACTAGGCTCTTCATCATCACTATCACTATCATTATCATCTTTTTCATCATCACTTGAGTCATCATATTTTACCTTAGTGGGCTTAGCCATAAAGCATGATGAATCATATGATGAAGACTTCTTGTTGATAGCAATAGAAGCCATGGCCTTCTTCTTGGATGTCTTCCTCTCATCATCATCACTAGAGTCATCATCATCGGAAGAAGCATCACTATCCCATGTCACTACATAGGATCCACCTTTCTTCTTGGAGAAGTTGAATTTCCTTTTCTCCTTCTTTTCCACCTTGTCCTTCTTGTCCTTCTTGCCTTTCTTCTTGTAATCGTCTTCATCATCACTAGCATTAGGACAATCCGCCACAAGATGATCCATGCTCTTGCAATTGTAACACTTCCTTACTACATTCTTGCCTTTGAAGTTATCTCTTCTCTTTCTAGCAACATAGCCCTTTTTCTTCATGAGCAAACTTGCGCACAAAGAGAGCTAGTGCCTCATCATCACTATCAAGGCTACATGCATCATCATCACTAGATTGTACTTTCTTGCCCTTGCTCTTGTTCTTGGAAGAAGAGGTGGTGGATTTGAATGCCACGGTCTTCTTGCTCTTGTCATCCTCCTTCTTCACTTCTTCATTATCACCCTTCTTATTATATTGATCCTCAGTCATTACATCACCAAGAGCCTCATTTGGAGTGACACCCTTCAAGCCACCTCAGAAGATGATAGTTCTCAAGGTCTTGAACCTCTTGGGAAAGCACATGAGAAACTTGTGAGAGAAGTCCTCATCACTTATTTTCTCACCCAAGGCCTTGAGATCATTGACAATCACTTGAAGCCTATAGAACATTTCCGGAATGCTCTCTCCATCATCCATCTTGAAGTTTGAGAGCTTGTCCTTGAGCATGTACAACTTGGCACTCTTTACCGTTGAAGTGCCCTCATAGGTTTGCTCTAATCTTGTCCATACTTCACTTGCTCTATCCAAATCCTTGATTTGCTCAAATACCTTTGAGTCAATGCCATTATAAATGGTGTTGAGAGCCATTGTGTTACATTGGTTGTTCTCTTGATCTCTAGGTGTGGGGCTTGCGGGATCAAGCACAATGTATTCCTTCTCGGTGACCTCCCACACCTTCTCATGAATTGAGCCAAGATACATCCTCATCTTCTTTTCCAATAATCAAATGGGCTTGTGTCATCAAAGTGAGGTGGTTTGCCCCCAACATGATTGAACATGATATGAGCCATTTCAATGCACCGAAGGATGTTAAGCCTTGACTAAACGGTGACCACGGATCCGATACCACTTGAAAGGTCCTAGTATGGATAGAGGGGGGTGAATAGCCTAATAAAATTTCTACTAAGTACTTAGGCCAAGAGGTTAGTGACAAATATAGCTAAATGTGCAATGCTAGAGCGACTACTAACTTAGGCAAGCCACCTACACAATTCTAGTGAATCCTTAGTTCTAAGCCACACAAGCAAGCTAGCAAAAGCTAAAGACTACACAACTACTCAAGACAAGAAAACAAGCTACTTTGCACAAGAATAGGAAGGAATGATCGTCGATTAAACCTTTGCCTTGTGAAGAAGCCAATCACCGGGACAATCAATAAGTCACTCACTCGAAGGTGAGGAAATCAATAGAGACACCAAGATTTATCCCCGAGGTTCACGTGCTTGCCGGCACGCTACGTTCTCGTTGTGTCGAATTTAACCGGTGGTTCGGTGGCTAATTGGTATCACACACCGAGCCTACACTAGGCGCCACAAGAACCTACCACGGAGGAAGTAACTCAAAGACACGAGCAATCCACTAGAGTTACCTTTGAGCACTCCGCTCGGGGAAGGCACAAGAACCCCTCACAATTGCCGGATGTGGGCAAGCACAATCACCAAGGACCTCCACACCTTCTTCTCCTCCAAGCCGTCTAGGGACACGACAATGTCCCAAGAGAATAAGAACTGAACCAAGGCTTGCTATCAAGTGCTCTAGAATACAAATCACAAGCAATGATGCACTTGAGGTTCACTCAATCTCACTAAAGATGATCAAGATGATGAACTAGTGAGAGAGTGGGAGGCTAGAATGCAACAAAGTGTATGACAATGATCCAAGTGTGCAAGAGAGTCACCAAGTGACCAGAGAGGGAGTATAAATACCCCCAAGTGCAAATCTAACCGTTACCCACTCTAAAACAGCCGTTAACACGTTTTTCGGGGCGTCGGACCGACCGTCAGACCGACAGCGTTGGACCAAGCGTTAGCGTCCAACGCTCTGGATCTCGCCACGTGTCAGCTCGATTCAACCACAGCCGCTGGATCGCAACGGCTACTTCTCGCGCTCAACTGCGGACCCTCGGACTGGGGGCATCGGACTAAATGCTCCGTCCGACGCCCTGTTCACAGTACACTGCGTGCGTACCGTCGGACTCTTCAGCGAACACCGTTGGACCAACGAAACGTACTGTCCAGCGCTTCCAGAGAGGTTTGAAACCGAGAAAACTGCGTCGGACGGCGTCGGACTAAGCTTCAGTGTTCGACGCTCTCAGATTGCGCCACGCGTCACAGCTCGCTGCTCGGCACCGTCGGACTCGAGTGAGCAATGGTCCTGACGCTCGCCATTGGCCAGAACTAGGGTTAGGCGTGGGACTCTACTCAATGGTCCGACGCCGCCCTTCCATACGGTCCGACACTCCTTTTTCAGCTAATTTTCAAGTCTATTTCTCACCCCTTGCTTCTATGTGCTAACACTTAAGGTCTTCAACACTTGTGCACAGTGTGTTAGCATTTTGAAAACATTTTTCAAGTGTTTTCAAAGAGATTCTCTAGGTTGGTTAGATCAATGCACATGAGATGCAACCTAGAGCACTTGAAAGTAATCCAATAGCTTAGTTCTCCCCTTGATAGTCGGCTATCTATCCTAAATGTGATCACTCCCACTTGGAGTCTTGATCACTAAAAGAAAAGCACTATTTGAATATACCTTAGCCTCTAGCTTTCCTTCTTTAAGTCATTTTCTTTCTCCTTGATCATTTCATCTTGATCTTCACTTGAGCTCATGTCATCTTCCTCCTTATCACTAATCTTCTCTTGGCCATACATACTTAGCACTTAGATTAGTAAGTAGGTTTCATCAATTACCAAAACCAAACTAGGGTCTTTCACCCATGTCCTTGATGGCGAAGGTGAGCTTGAGCTTGTCGACGACGTGCTGGAGCAGATGTGTGGAAGACGCGGACAATATAATGTCGTCAACGTAGAGGAGAAGGTATGTCGTGTTGTTGCCGTGGTGAAGTACGAAGATGCGAGTGTCGGCGCGAGATTGGATGAAGCTGAGGCTAGTGATGTAGATGACGAAGTGGAGAAACCATTGGCGCGGAGCTTGGCGAAGACCGTAGAGGGAGTGCGATACGAGGCAGGCGTTGCGGATCTTGGAGCCCTATGGGCTGGCTACCGTGCGGGAACGCGCTGGAGATGTCGAGTTTATGGGTAGGCCAGTTGCACGATGCCACCAGAGTGAGCGCGGTCCGGATTGTCGCCGGCTTGACCACTGGTGAGAATGTTTCGCCAAAGTCGATGCCTGGACACCAATTAAAGCCACGAATGACCCACCGAGCTTTATAGCGTTCGAGTGAACCGTCGGGATTTAATTTGTGGTTGGAGACCCCATTTTCCAGTGATGATGCGTGCACCTCGTGGCCGATCGTGGAGTGTCCATGTGTTGTCGAGCGCATCGTACTCCAGCTTCATTGCTGCGTGCCAGTTTGGATCGTGAAGTACAACCTGAACTGACAGCGAGATTGGAGAAATTGCAGGAGATGAAGCCTGTAGGGCATACTTGGGGTTGGGTTGCATGATGCCAGCATGTGCGCGTGTCACCATGGGGTGAACTGTTGCCGACGGCGGAGGTTGTGTAGAGAAGGGAGCGGTCGCTGGGGTCGAGGTGGATGAGGGTGGTGGTGCTGTCAACATTGAAGCACGGCTGCAGTGTTGTTCAGGTGTTGAGGGTGCACCGAACGTGCTGTCCGAGTGTGTGTCAGATGCTGTGGAATGGCTGCAGCGAGCTGAGGTGCCGATGTTGCCAGTGGGCGTCGTGGTGGCGGATCATCATCTGTTGCCAGCGCAGCTTGAGGAAGAGAGGGCAACGACGAGGCCTCACAGAATGGGAACACCTGCTCATCAAAGACAACATGGTGCTGGGTAATTGACTCTAGAAGTACGAGGTTTTCGGACAAACCTCTGTTGACTCGATCTAGAGAATCGATTAGGTCGTGGTGGTTGATGACTCTTCAGGTGTAGCGATGAAGCCCTTTGGCTGGAGAGAATCTGGCAGTTGTTGCAGGCTTCGTTTGAACCATTTCCAAGATCTCGCTTTTGCCATCGACGCCGATGATCCACGTGATGGATTCGATCGTGAAGATCTGTCCCGGCTCGGGGAGAGCCATGGAGCTGGAAAAAATCACCATCTGGCTCGCCATGAACTCGAAGTGCACAGACCCTACCTAGCGTGCAAATGTCGATGGAATATCGTTGGCAGTCTACCGAGGGGTGTACCCACGGTAGTAGATTGATCGATGGAGGTGCGCTCGAGGATGGGCTAGCGTTACACAAGAGCAGGGACACGCAGTTTCAGACAGGTTCAGGCCGCCCGAAAGCATAATACCCTACGTCCTGTGTTCTGTGGATTGTATTATGAGAAGAGATGAGTCTAAGGGGTCCCCTGCCCGCCTTATATAGCTTAGGGGGTTGGGTTACAGATTGGTCATGCTATCCTAATAGATCACGAGATATGATTTACAAGGTAACAATAATATCTGCTAACATGGAAAGTTATTTTCTTGGCTGCCAAGACTCCGATCAGTCGTCGTATAGCGTGTGGGCAGGGTAGCGGGACGTGGCCTGAAGCCTAGGGGCGGCACGATCAGTATAAGCAATCACCTTAGCTCCAACTTAATTAAAGGAGCATGATTAGTATAAACAATCACCTTAGCTCCAACTAAGTACGATCTAAACTTGTCAATAGCAAAAACAACAACCAGGAGTTTTTTTCAGTTGTTGCATAATTAAGTTGTGCTCCTATCAGAGTTTTGCTAGCATAAGCAATGGCATGATGCCTTTTATCTTTAGTTTGTCCCAAAACTGCCCCCACAACATTGTCACTAGCATCACACATAATTTCAAAAGGTAAAGACCAATCAGGGGGTTGAATGATTGGTGCAGAGATGAGTGCTTGCTTAAAGGTGTTGAAAGATTTCATACAAGCATCATCAAAATCAAAGGGAGCATCCTTGGCTAGCAAGTTTGTAAGAGGTCTAGCAATATGTGAAAAGTTTTGAAGAAAGCGTCTATAAAAGCCAGCATGACCGAGGAAACTTCTAATCCCTTTAACATTAATAGGGGGAGGTAGTTGTTCAATAACTTTAATTTTAGCTCTGTCTACCTCTATCCCTCTTCCAAACACTAAGTGTCCTAGCACTATTCCTTCTCAAACCATAAAATGACATTTTTCCCAATTAAGGACTAAGTGCTTTTCTTCACATCTTTGCAAAACCTTGTCTAAATTTTCAAGACAATCATCAAAAGTTTTTCCATAAACAGAAAAGTCATCCATAAAAACTTCCATGATTTTTTCAATCATATCAAAAAAGATAGACATCATGCATCTTTGAAAACAAGCTGGTGCATTACGCAGTCCAAATGACATCCTACGGTAGGCATAGGTTCCATAAGGACAGGTAAAGGTGGTTTTGCTCTGATCATCAGGGTGGATAGGAATTTGATGATTTCTAGAATATCCATCAAGGAAGTAAAAGAAAGAGTGGTTTGTCAATCGCTCTAACATCTCATCGATGAAGGGCAAAGGGAAGTGACCTTTCCTTGTCGCCTTGTTGAGTTTTCTATAATCTATGCACATCCGCCATCTAGTGACGGTTCTCTGGGGGATTAACTCATTCTTGACAACCGTCATGCCTCCCTTTTTAGGCACAACTTGAACTGGGCTTACCCACTCACTATGCGGCACAGGATAAATAATCCCGGCGTGCAATAGCTTCAAGACCTCTTTCTTTACAACCTCTCTCATCACATTGTTGAGCCTACGTTGGGGCTATCTAGATGGTATGATATTAGGATCAGTTGGAATGCGATGGGTGCAAAGAATAGGACTGATTCCTTTCAGATCTTGGAGTGAATAGCCAAAAGTTGATTGATGCTTTTCCAAGACAGTGATCAAGCGAATGGTCTCTACTTGGGAGAGTTTATCACTTATCATCACTGGAGATTGCATGTCTCCATTTAGGAAAGCATATCTAAGACTGGCTGGCAATGGCTTGAGCTCAATAGGAGGTTTAGGTGGCACTAGGAATTCATCAAGGGGTAAAGGTTCTGCATTTTTGGCTTCTTCCTCAATAAAGAACTCCTCATCTTCTTCAAGATGGGAATCTCTCAGAAAATCAAGGGTTGCCACCGTGATCTCAATAATTGGATCAGGCTCAGGACAGAGCTTAGTCTTAGCATTTAAGGAACGGGTGATGGACAAAGGGAATCTAAAGTTTGGTCCTAGTTGAACATGGATTGTCCCAGTTTGTCCTTTTCGAATAAGTCTTTCAATTGGTTGGCCTATCAACAGGTCGAACTCCATGACATCAAAGATATAAAAACTAAGATGGAGCAAGGTGTCATTTACCCGGATAGGGAGGACATATAAAATGCCCGAACTTGGAATAATGTGCCCGGAAGAACTTTTCAAGAGCTTTGTTGTTCGGGTTAGTGGCATGTCTATTGATAAATCTTGAACAAATGATGCCGACATGATATTAACACCCACAACTGGATTGTAGAAAGCTTCAAAAGGGCCTTTATGGATTTGGCATTTGATTAAGACAGAAGGTGAATCCAATCGGATCACATCAGAGGAAACCTCTGAATCTTCTAGCCAATCATTGCAGATTATGGCTATAAGCTCTCTTGTGGTCTTTCTACAGAAGGCTACTTCAGGAGGTTCTAAAGGTTCTAAAGATGGTTTCTTGGACTCCTGAGGTTTCTGATTCATATTGAAGTGAGAGGAGTTTTCAAAATCGGAGAAAAGATCATCTTCTATTTCAAGTATAAAGTCTGAAATTGGAGTATCCTCCTTTTCCATAGGGTTGGAAATTGGGATAGCTGAGGATTGGGATGTTGATGGTAAAGGTTCAGGTTCAACTACCCCAAGCTCTTCTTCTAACTTCTCCTCTGGTTGGTTATCTAAGATGTTGTCCAGGATCTTTCGTGCTTCAGAATCTGAAACATGAGCAAAATATCCTTCCGAAGAGTAGTTGAGATGTTTCTTGGGTTTTCTTCTTAGACCCACAAAAAAGTGTTGAATGAGGATCGAATCTGGTATGGATAGGTCTGGTCCAGATCTTATGAGATCGTTAAAATTTTCCCTGGTTGTAGCCAAAGATTCATTATCTTTCTATTTGAAAGATTGGATCTTGGTTCTGAGGTTGACAATTTTGGAAAGGGGTAGAATTTGAGACAAAAGTCTGAGCGAAGTTTTTCCAATCTCCTCCTTCTTTCTCTACGGTTCGGTCATACCAAGTTTTAGCTCTCCCTCTCAAAGAGAAAGGAAAAAGCTTGCACTTTAAGGTTTCATCGGACATGCCCTCTATACGGAGGCAGTCACAGGTCTGTTCGAACTGTCATAGGTGAAGATGAGGATTATTATCTCCCTCTCCTGAAAAGGATTGGCTTTGGACCATATCAATCAGACATGGGCGTAGCTCATAGGTAGGAGTTTAGATAGGCTTTGAGGATTGCCTAAGCCTATGGCTTGTGCTCGTGGATGCAACATATTTACAGATGGGTGTGGTTTCAATGGCATCCACAAGGATGAAAACAAAAATAAGGAGATAATAAAGGTAAAAGTATGAATACAAGGTTAAGATAGACTCTAGATGTTTCAACTGTTTCCCCGGCAACAGTGCCAGAAATGCTTGTTGGTATAAGATAACTCAAACAAATAAACACTAGAATTATCAGCAAGCGGACAGATCCCGATGTAGCACTTCACCCGGGAGCATTCCAGGTATCGTTATTTATATTTTACCATAGGGAAAATGGGATGACTATTGGTATTAATTAAGTGTCACTTGGTAAATTACTTAGCCACCTCTTTTAAACCTATATCTCTTACAATAACTAAGTTATCATCTCTAGCATGAATATAAGAGATATGAATGGAAACTACCCAGAGTAACACTGAGCAGTTATTATGAATGCAAGTGACTAAAGAGGATATAAAATATTAAGTTCAAAGTATCTGCAAGCGCACAGATTAATTATACCATTGTAGCATTTTACCCAAGAGTATTCTGGGTTGTCATTTATATTTTACCACTGGGAAGGATTGGCAATAAATGGGATGCAAGTAGATAGGTGTCATATGCATATGCAAATATGGAGATAACCATGCATGATCTACTTATCAAAACAGGGGTTATGTCACAATAATAATGATATATATGATAAGCATAATGATCAGTCAATCAATATATAATAATAATCACTTAGAGCACTTCCTGTCTAGGCACTAGCATGGATTAGGTTGAAGCATAAGAATATCCTAAGTCATTCTAACTACACTATCAAAGACATATTAGATTGGTGCAATTATACTAGCAATCATGGCGAAGATACTTTATATTCATACTTAAGGGAATATTACTAAGGAAGATCAAGATCATGGCCAGCCTTCTAAAGTAATAATAACTTCCTACTCTCCCTACATTCGGAGTGTGGACTACAAAGGACTTAACGGGAGTGTGAAATCCACGATCTACCACAGAACCCAGAATATAAGGTTCATTTGCAGACAAACCACATCTAAGCACCATGCTTACATGCTGTTCATCACCCACTCATGATATCAATGAATGAGCGCTATACAAACCTATGTATGAATATGAATGCATCCTAACTATGCAAAGTATACAATCTAGATAAGCAATGAATAGCATAATTAAGAACATAATCAATAGTAGAACAATGTCAATCAACTTTATCTCAAGCACTCAAAAAAGGTTTAAGATACAAGAGAGAGCTTGGGGGAGCTTGTTGACGGTAATTATTGTATGGTTTTACCCATCAACTAAATATGAAATAAGGATATAAATGAAAACACCACCATAGGATAGGGCTTTAGCTGACAGAATTCCACAGTTTTGGCGAATCACTGTTTTGCAGGGGTTTATACAGAAAAGAACCAAGGGAGGCCCACATATCAGATTAAAATAACGAATTCCACCGCGAAAGGAGATCAATAACATTCTAGAGAACACCAGAGACACGCCTGACGAAGCGGAGCCCACATGGCAGAGACAGAGGGTCGGTCGATCCTCTGACATGGTCAGCCGACCGTGTCAAGAGGCCTTTCCACGTGCGTTTTGACGTGGACCCACATCCCGAAATTTCATGCAATCTCAGCTGCCCGTCGAAGTCGGTTTGATCCAAGGGCTACGGTTCATCCCACCGGCCTATATAAGGACCCCCAAACCCACCAGGGTTTCATATCAATTCAGTCATCAGTCAGTTCAACCCAGTTGTAGAGAGCCAAAAACCCTAGAATCATTAGAGCTTCACCATCTAGAGCATAGCTACATAGGTTAGAAGTAGAAGGAGGCGAGTTCTACTCGAGTTCCAGATCTGTCTGGAGCTAGAAGGCTTCCCGAAGCCATTGTAAGCTCTCTCCTATATCTTAAACCTCTCTTGAGTGCTTGAAATAAAGTTGATCGACATTGTTCTACTATTGATTATGTTCTCAATTATGCTATTCATTGCTTATCTAGATTGTATACTTTGCATAGTTAGGATGAATTCATATTCATACATAGGTTTGTACAGTTCTCATTCATTGACGTCATGGATGGGTGACCAACAGCATGTAAGCATGGTGTTTAGATGTAGTTTGTCTGCAAATGCGCCTTATATTCTGGGTTCTGTGGTAGATCACGGATGTGACACTCCCGTTGAGTCCTTTGTAGTCCACACTCCGAATGTTGGGAGAGTAGGAAGTTATTATTACTTTAGAAGGCTGGCTATGATCTTGATTTTCCTTAGTAATATTCCCTTAAGTGTGAATATGAAGTATCTTCACCATGATTGCTAGTATAATTGCACCAATCTAATTTGTCTTTGATAGTATAGTTAGAATGACTTAGGATATCATTATGCTTCCACCTAATCCATGCTAGTGCCTAGATAGGAAGTGCTCTAAGTGATCATTATATACTGATTGATTGGATTGATCATTATACTTATCATATATATCATTATTATTGTGACATAAACCCTGTTCTGAGAATATGGGTCAAGCATGGTGTTGGCGGTCCTTAGAGCCTATTTTTTACCACCAATATGTTACTAAAATAAATAGTAGGTAGGGCTTTAAACTAACATTTCCACAAGTTTTGGTGTGTACTTGACTTGCAGGCGTGATATGTGGAAATGCACAAAAACCATAAAGAAAGCGCAAATCCAGGAAACGTATTCAGAGAAGGCGCAATCCAGGAAAATAAGAAAGCCCACCTCAAACACTAAACTGGATCCATCCGTAACCGCGGGGGAGGTCCAGGCCCAGGGAGCAACCGACCACCCGAAGGCGGTGGCCAGCGGGCCCAGCCAGGGGACCGACCGCCCCCGGGTGCGGCCGCCCCCTTGTGGGGCCTCCCGGGCCCGGTCTTCGGAGGCGGTGCTCTAGGTGGTTTTCCAAGGGCGGTTTCACCTCCTTCCAAACTTAGAGGCGCCAAACCGCCCTACTCTAGCTATAAATAGATGGTGCTCCTTCATCATTCAATACACACCATCATTTGGAGCCATTTACCTCACCTCTCACTTGTATTCTTTAGATTATTTTTAGTATTAGAGCAAGGCAAGAGCTAGCAAGGAGAGTTTGTATCCTTGGGAGAAGAAGGAACACCTCGGTATGAATACAATGCAGTTCTCTTCCAAGTTCAAGTTCTTATCTTATTTATATAGCAATGCATATGAACTAGAGTATAGTCTTGGTCATGTTATGATCATGATATATGAACTAGCATATAGTTTATGTGTTATGTTCTTGATATGTTCATCATTGTTCTTCATCGTTCATCGACTTAGTATGAATAGAGGAAGAACTAGGGATGAGGTGACGGTTCGTCGTGCCTTCTCGGTTGCTCTTAGCCTAGCCTGTCACTCCGAAGGGGTGGGGTCCTAGGGGGTTAGGAGTTGTTTCCAAGTACGCGAGCATGGTGCTCGGGTATGCGGAGATCGGTGAATATGTCGGTATCCCACGGGCAGAGGGGTAGGCGGGCAGGTGGTGATAGCCCTGTCCATCCCTAGCACTACCCCACGTTCGGATATTGGGTAGGAGTTCGGAAAGTCTCTATCGGCTGACAGACTAGCTGCGGGGATCTCCCTGTCATCCCAGACCTAGTCCTGATACTAGACATGCTAGTTAGATGTTTACTAACAGTTCTTTGCATAGTTATATATGACCAATGCCTGCTCAATTAGATATATTCTTTTATTCTTTATTTCTCTTTTATCCTTGAGGTCGGCTCAGATGTGTGTCCGCTATCTTTGAACTATGATTTACCCCTGCCTATGCTATGTCTACCTATGCATTCAATAAGTGATCATGTTTATGCCAAAGCTAGATGCATTTGTCCTGCCCTCCTACGGGAAATTATAAATACGACACCCCTGAATAGTCATGGGTTGAAATGCTACAATGATAGTTCCGTGCGCTTGCAGATTTATCTATACTGAGCTATCATGATTGGCATACCTAAGTACCATTACCTAAGGACTGTAATTCTTGTTGCACCCCAAGGCGTCGTGCTTCAGTTTTGCATAGCGTAAGTAATGATGGTTGGGAAGGCCAATCAGGCACTTCTAACTGTTATTACCAGACTGCATTATCTTGGCCGGCGCCGTTAAGGGCCGAGAGTTACCTTTCTGAAGTAATGGTGGTTAGGGATGTCAACACACGTTTCTAGTATCGTTGCTAGGGATGGGCTTTTAGTCCATCTTTAGTAATGACGCTAAGAAATGCCAACACATGGTTATCTCCATATTTGCATATGCATATGACATCTATCTATCTACTTACATCCCATTTATTGCCAACACTTTCCAGTGTTAAAATATAAATGACAACCTGAAATACTCCTAGGTAAAATGCTACAATGGTATAATTAATCTATGCGCTTCCAGATACTTAATATTTTATATCCTCTTTGGTCACTTGCATCTATAATAACTGCTTAGTATTATTCTGGGTAGTTTCCATACATATCTCTTATATTCATGTATGGGATGACAACTTAGTTATTGTAAGAGATATAGGTTTAAAAGAGGTGGCTAAGTAATTTACCAAGTGACACTTAATTAATACCATCAACATTTTTGGCGCCATTGCCAGGGATAGAGTCTAACTCTATTTTTGGTGATGACGTTCGAAATGCCAACACACCACCGGACGCGCTGGTGTGACTGTTCCAGTATCCGGTGCTTACGCAGAGAGGTTCTAGAGAGCTCCAAACCACACCGGACGCGTCCGGTGCATACCCTCTGGACGCTCTTAGCGTCCGGTGCACTCTGCACCACTGCGCCACTCCTAGGGTTAGTCACCGAATGCTCCGACTAGAGTCTGGTGCAGCGTCCGGTGCTACTTTAAGCACTCTTTCAAGTCTAGAAACCAGCCCCTACTCTCAAGTGCTAACTCCCAAGTGTTCTCACCACTAAGGCACATCTGTTAACTATTTTTCAAAGCATTTTGAAGGGCTAGTTAGTGTGATCTAGAGTCCAAAGTGAATGCCAGTGCAATGCAACTCTAGAGCACTTGATAATCGATTCGAGTTCGTTTTTCTCCCCTTGATAGTCGGCTATCTATCCTAAACGTGATCATACCCACTTGGTGTCTTGATCACCAAAAGAAAAACCCTATTAGGGTTATACCTTTGCCTTCTCTTTTAAGTCCTTTTCTTTCTCCTTGATCATCTCCACTTGATCCACCTTGATCCATGGTTGTGCTCACTTGATCAACATCATTTAGCTCCACTCACCATGGTTAGGACAACTTACACTTAGCCATCACTTAGCAAGTAGGTTAGTCCTTAGGGTGTCATCAATTATCAAAACCAAACTAGGGCTTTCAATCTCCCCCTTTTTGGTAATTGATGACATCCTATACAAAGATAAGAGTTAAGTTTGTTTATGAACTTGTGAGCTTGTCCAAACAAGATTATGATGTTTTTGGAATGAACAAACAACACAAATTCGGTTTGGTGGCTATTTAGCTCCCCCTACATATGTGCAGGAGTTTGGATTTGAAGCTGGCACATATGCATTAATAGAGAGTAAATTTCTACCAAGATGTGTTAGGATGGTTAGGATAAACCTTTGAAGCGTGATACCAAATGAGAATTTCATATCGAAGTTGCGGAATCTCCATCCTTAGCACTTAGATAACTAGATGATCACAAAAACTTGAGCATACTCATGAGATCAACAATATAAGCAATGCTCAAATACCAAATGAAAAACAGACATCATCTAGCTACCACCTAAGCATGCTAGTTATGAAGTCATCAATCAATGCTTACACTAGCCTACATCACTCAAGAACATGGCAGTTGAAAATAAGTACATATGCAAATGCATCAAGCATATGTAAGTGCACATTCCAAATGCATTCAACCAAGATCATGAGTTTACTCCCCCTCAAGGTAAGCTTATCTTAAGTAAAGGTTTTGATTCAAAATTTTGATTCCTTTACTTTGGCCTATTGCTCTCCCATCATCGGCCTTAATGATGGTTCATCATGAAACTTAGTCAATTTTATCTTTTTCTCCCCATTTCTTATCTTTGTTTTTCTCCCCCTTGGCATCAAGTACCACAAAAGGGTCAAATCAATGGTGAGTGAGATTAATTTTTCAATTTTGGTTGAACCTAAAAAATTTGCACAAGATGTTTAACTCGGTTTGAACCAAAGACAAGCTTCTTCACGCCACTAGGGGTTATCTTGCCTATGTTGAGTTAAGCACTTAGTTGCTCATTTAACTAGATTCAACATTAGGTTTGTATCCCCATGAACAAGTTATATGCCATCACTAGATCAACCAATCAAACAAGCAATAGTGATGCCATATATGCTTTTAAATCATTTTGGCTTGCAAAGAATGACCTAGAGAGAAACCAAAGTATGTCTATATGTTCTAGCAAGTCCTAACAAAGTATGAATGCAAATGTCAAATAATGATACCTTTGCCTTGCTTGGAGAGAAGACATGTCATAAGATTTTCATGAAGTGCATCAACACATGTTGGAGTAATCAAGTATGTTCAATTCATTCCTTAACTTGCAAAATCTTGCTTCATCAAGAGGCTTGGTGAATACGTCGGCTAGTTGATCTTCGGTACCCACACATGTGATCGCAATATCTCCTTTGGCTTGGTGATCTCTTATGAAGTGGTGCCTCACATCTATGTGCTTGGTTCTTGAATGTTGCATTGGATTGGTTGTGATTTTCACTGCACTTTTATTGTCACAAAGCAATGGAACCTTGTTGATTTTCAATCCATAGTCCTTTAATGTTTGCTTCATCCATAAGATTTGCGCACAACAACTTCCCGCACTAATGTATTCGGCTTCGGCGGTAGAGAGTGAAACACTATTTTGCTTCTTGGATGACCATGATACTAGTGACCTTTCCAAGAGTTGACAAGTACCGGAAGTGCTCTTTCTATTGATTTTGCAACCGGCATAATCCGCATCTGCATAACCAATCAACTCAAAGTTAGAGCCCTTGGGATACCACAAATCAATGTTAGGTGTGCTCTTCAAGTACCTCAATATTCTCTTTGTAGCCTTCAAATGACTTTCTCTTGGGGAGGCTTGATATCTTGCACACATGCACGCACTAAATATCACATCCGGCCAAGAAGCGGTCACATAGAGTAGACTACCAATCATTGACCGATATTGCTTTTGATCAACCAATTCACCTTCCTCATCCAGTTCCAAGCTTCCACTAGTGCCCATTGGTGTTGAGATTGCCTTTGCATTTTCCAATCCAAACTTCTTCACCATGTCCTTGATATACTTGCTTTGACTCACAAAAGTGCCATTCTTCAATTGCTTGATTTGGAGTCCAAGAAAGTAACTAAGTTCTCCAACCATGGACGTTTCAAACTCTTTACCCATCATTTCTCCAAACTCCTCACAAAATGCTTGACTTGTTGACCCAAAGATGATATCGTCAACGCAGATTTGCATGATGAACAAGTCATTTCCAATCTTCTTAGTGAAGAGAGTGGTGTCAACCTTTTCCATCTTTAACCTTTTAGCGAGTAGGAAGTCCCTCAACCTTTCATACCATGCTCTTGATGCTTGTTTTAAGCCATAAAGAGCCTTCTTGAGCTTGTACACATGGTCGGGCTTCTTGTCATCTTCAAAACCTAGAGGTTGCTCAACAAATACTAGTTCATTGATGTAGCCATTAGGGAATGCACTCTTGACATTCATTTGATAGAGCTTGATATTATGAGCACATGCATAAGCCAATAGAATCCGGATTGCTTCCAATCTTGCCATGGGTGCATAGGTTTCTCCAAAATCTAAGCCTTCTATTTGAGTGTAACCTTGTGTAACCAATCTAGCTTTGTTCCTCACAACAATCCCATCTTGATCTTGCTTGTTCTGGAAGACCCACTTGGTGCCAATCACATTGTACTTGCTTGGTCTTGGAACTAACTCCCATACTTGATTCCTTTCAAAGTTGTTTAGCTCTTCATGCATGGCATTTATCCTATCCTCATCTTTGAGTGCCTTCTCAATGTTAGTAGGCTCCTCTTGAGAGACAAAAGAATAGTGCTCACAAAAGGAAGCTACCCTAGACCTTGTTTGCACACCTCTACTAATATCACCAACAATTTTATCTAGAGGGTGGTCTCTTGCAATATGAGTTGGTTGAAGCACTTGAGTTGAGCTTGCATTTTGAACTTGATCATGATCTTGTGCTTGAACTTGAGATTCACTTGAGCATGCTTGATTTTCATCATCATCCACATGCACACTAGGAGGGATGGCATCTTGATCTTCATCTTCCTCAACTTGTCTTGGTCTAATATCACCAATGTTAATATTCTTCATAGCATCAACTAATGGAAGCCCTCTTACATCATCAAGATTGTCTTTCTCTTCTTGTGACCCATTAGTTTCATCAAACTCAACATCATGGACTTCTTCAACTATCTTGTGTGCCTTGCTCCAAACTCTATAAGCTTTGCTTGAAGTTGAATACCCAAGTAGAAACCCTTCATCACACTTCTTCTCAAACTTACCCAATCTAGCGCCTTTCTTCAAGATATAGCATTTGCAACCAAACACTCTAAAGTATGCAATATTGGGCTTTCTTCCATTCTCTAAAGTATGCAATATTGGGCTTTCTTCCATTCAAGAGCTCATAGGATGTCTTCTTCAACATTGGATGACAATAGAGACGGTTGCTATTGTAGCAAGCCGTGTTGATAGCTTCGGCCCAAAACTCATCACTCACATTGTACTCACTTAGCTTTGTTCTTGCCATATCAATAAGAGTTCTATTCTTTCTTTCCACAAGACCATTTGATTGTGGAGTATATTTGGCCGAGAATTGATGCTTGTTACCCAACTCATCACATAGCTCATCAATTCTTGTGTTCTTGAACTCACTTCTATTGTCACTCCTCACTTGCTTCACCTTTGTGTCAAACTCATTTTGGATTCTCTTGATGAAAGATTTGAAGGTTTCATACACTTCACTCTTGTCAATGAGAAAGAAGACCCAAGTGTATCTAGAGAAGTCATCAACTATCACAAAGCTATATTTCTTTCCTCCAATACTTGCATATGTGGTTGGACCAAACAGATCCATGTGTAATAGCTCAAGTGGACTAGATGTGCTCATCATGCCTTTCTTAGGATGTGTATTTCCAACTTGCTTTCCAAATTGACATGAACTACACAACCTATCCTTCTCAAAGTGCACATCTTTCAAAGCCTCTAACTGTCACACCCGATTTTAAGGATAAAAATCGAATGCATAATATATGTATACCAGGATCAATAAATCATACATATATCGACGTCATGATAGTATCATCACAATGCTGAATAAATAATCGTAACATTATTACAAAAGGACCCATGGGTCTAAAAGAAAAATACATAAGTGATAAATAGCACTAGCCTAGTACAAGTCGTCGGGGTCGTAGCCACCGTCCTCCACGTAGTCTTCCTCGTCAACGCTGACTCTGGGTGGGGTAGATGGGGGACAAAGAGGAAGGGTGAGTACATCGAAATGTACTCCGCAAGTGTAGGAAACTATGACATGTAGCTTATAACAAGGGCAGGCTAACTTGTTTTGACACAGCACCTAAAGCGACACGACCCTATTTCTTGAATTTCCTAAGCAAAATCTCATCTCCTCAAAGTAACCGACACTCGTAAGTCCATCTGAGCAACCACACTTGGAAATCCATCCAAACTACCAACACTTGGAAGTCCATCCAAGAACCCGTTCCTTTCCCAAAGGAACCACCCAACCGAGTACCAAGTAACCAACTAATCCTGAAGAAGTCGAAGCCAGCTCTTGACCAGCGAGCACGGCTGATATATCAGTTTTATAGTCTGCAGAGGTTGTACACTTTCACCCCGAGTCATGTTGTTTCCCATTACGCCAAACACAGCCTAGGTGAACGGCGGGGTCACACTACAAGGCCGTTACAAAGCCCTCTAAGCCTGTTTTACACGTACCTCTAAGGTTTCACCACTAACATGGGTAACGACCCACTGCAGAAGCCCCCTCTTGAGCCACAAAATATTCCTCGTGTAAAGCCAAAACTTAGAGGAAACTAATTAATTAGCCAGGTCCAGCCCCACTCCAGACCTCATGGTTGCGCTGTAAAGCCGGGTTACATGCTCCGAGAACCGGTCCTAGGGATCCAGGCAAGATAACTAGCACGAGCCCAAACCACCATCATCAACTGACGTTACACGGCACAAACCAAAACCTCCACCAAACGGTCCATCCTGCCGGATTTGCCTAATCACCATGTTTCTAAAAAAGATTACCAGTTTCACATATTTCATATGCCATTAATCAATATTAATTATACCCTTTCCCCATCCAAGACTGCAAGGCTAAGCATGACTTCTACCATGTCCCACCCCGGGGTTTCAAGGATGATAATAATCAAATTCTAGTAAACCCTAACATGGGATTCAATTTAGACTCTGCGTGCAACTAAGAATCTAACTACTCTAACTCAAAAGTAAAATAAAGTAGGTGCAAGATGAGCAAGAACACTTGCCTTAGTAAAGCGTAGGATCCGGGGTATCGAACACCTGATCAGGGAGATCCTCAGAATCAACACCGTCTGGCGACAATCATCATACTGTTGGCACAAAAAGTGGTTCCCTAAGCCCAACACACCAGCGAAGCCGGAAACGATCCTTGAAAGCAATAGAGCTCTCGCAGATCCAGCTAGCTTCGGACCCGGTCTGAGAGTGTCGGTAACACCCAAGCGTGCCAGTCAATTTGACCTGCAATTGACAAGGAAAAAATAATAATCAGTAATCACAGGGCGGAACTAACCGGTGTGTCCAGGTAGTTCCAATTATGTGGCTCTGAGAGACGATTCAATCGAAAATCGACTAAAGAGTCGATTCCGGCATGTATACGTGTTTGGCCACGGAAATAGATACTGAAATGATGCATAATCGATTGATATGTATGGACAGATAGAAAAATCTACATTAAACAAGTTTATGCAGATAGTTATAACGGACTAAAGCACAATCGATTAATGTTAACATGTCAAATCATTCAGTTTAGGCTGTCTGAACGTCAAACAGATAGAAATCGGCTATTAAACCGATTTGGCAGGGAACAATCGGTTAACTGGTTATTCTCGTGAAACACAACTGCATCGGCTAACTAGCGGATCCAGGGTCCGTGAAGCAGAAAACTTAACGGTGACTAGTCCCAAGTATAAATCTGAAACTGATACGAAGCTGGTCTAGAAGGCTTGCGGCTTTATACCAATTTAGATTTATTCTTGAAAGTAACCACAAGTAGATCTAAAGGAATACAAAGCTGGTCTAGAAGGCCGGCGGCTCTATATTCATTCAGATCGACTCTTGCTAAGCTCTCTCATCACGTACGAACAAGATTACGATAATACTGGCCGAATCGAATAAATATCATAACAAAGCATAAACATGGACGGAATATAATGAACATTCTCTCATGTAGATCTGAGGCTAATACTATGCAATCTTGATCGGGCAAAGTGATGTTATACTGATAAATAAACAATAAACAACAAATAACATCTTGATAACTTAATGAATCTAACTAAATTGCCATATTTAGCTAGAGCCGATAACTAATCCATGCATGCAAACTATCTCAATCTATAGCCTGTCTACCGGATGACATTAACTAATATATTCCTCGCCATCCTCGAAGTCGTACTCATTCTCGTCACCTAACAGCAAATTTATCAGTACGATTTGTACTGGCCACGGAGCCCACCTATGCAGCATTTGCTTTGTGGAAAGTGGATGCAAGGCTATACAAGCAGACCTATAGGCAATGCAGCTGTAAACAATGTTTGATTAGTCAAGTTTTATCTCCAGTTAACACCATCATCCCTTTTCCCATCACCACATCTCACTTACCCACACCTCGCTCTCATTCGACAGGCCCAACTCCCTCTCGGGCCTATCTCAGCGGCACACTACCACAGCGGGTACACTGTCAGAAAAATGTCATCCAGGGGGAGAAGAGAACACTCACTACACTAGTAGAAGCTTCACAGGAAAGGTCCATAGCCAACAGGTTGGCATATGTATCAATCGATCAACCGTACACTCTGCAGAGGTTTCACTACCCACAAGATTAGCCATCATAGGTGTTGCACAAACACCTAGGCAGAATTCCGGGTGCTTGCTTGCCTAGGTCGATGCCACCTACCACTCAGCCCTAGGATATTCCGGATCCTACACCGTTATGCTGAGACTGGAAGACACAGTACTGGGCCCATCCAGTGGTACTGCGCATCTAGAACGGAACGGGAACCCATCGAACGTCTCCGCCCACCCTTATCACCTCTCAACCTAGCAGTAGTGGCACCGTCCTACCAAGTAGTCCAGCCGTCTCCCGCCCATCAGAAGCGAGTGAGTAGAAAAGGATTCCCATGAACCTGAAACTAGTCCGTCCTAGGTTTGACCAAGCAGGCATCTTCACTTAGGGGATACTCTCCCCGTGCCATCACAGCACCTCCGTCCACGGGCTTCAAACCACCAAGGCTATCCCACCCGGAACCTCCTCAACAACTTTAACCGCCACAGGTATCTCGCTTGGGGATGCCCAGGTTGCACCCCCGGCATGACTTGCCCTATGGGCTTGTCTCACATCCCACTTGGTCGACATCAACCCTTACCACGCACCCAAGACGCACGCAGCACTCTCTCCCAGTGGTTATAATCAGTTATACACCGTCCCAATTCCACCACATATAGCAAGTAGTAGGTAGTGGAAGAGTAACAGTAAATTAAGCAGCAGCTATCCTAGCAGCGGACAGTAGGGTAAAGTCTTATCAAGGCAGGGAATTCAAATACACTATCATGCAACCAATCCATACATAATCATAAAGCAATAGCAACAATGTCATTTGCAATGCATAGGATCTAAGGATTTGGTGGGACGTGGCACCTTCGTAGTCGTCTCCTAGCTCCTGAAGGTACTCGTGGTCGTCTTCCTTAGTCAGATCCTCCTCCGGCTTTGAAATCGAACACGAAATAGTCGCGTCAGCGACTCCTATAGAGTATTTTAGAAAAATCCAATAAAATAAAGAGCCAAATGCACACAAACATAGTCTTAGATTGTAGATCTCATTTTTCTGAGAATTTTGATATATGGTGAGCAATTTTTGGACATCGTATGAATAAGTTATGAATTTCCGAAGATTATCCTATTTTCTGAAAATGAAAAATGGTCGATTAATCAGGGGCAGCTCGGGATTGGTCCACATGGCGCGCGGGTCCAGTAGTGCGGCATGTGGCACCTCATTAGAACACAGACCCGATGGTCGGCCAGCAGGTGTTCGATGCTGGTTCCCAGAGAGTCGCCGGCGTCGGCGTAGCTCGGCGGAGCTCGGCGGGGCTCGGCGGGGCTCGGCGGAGCTCGGCGGGGCTCGGCGGGGCTCAGCGGAGCTCGGCGTAGCTCGGTGGAGCTCGGCGTAGCTCGGCGTAGCTCGGGCGAATCGGAGATTCGGGGCGCCGAGGGTGCCGCTCTCCCGAGCTCTCGCGGGGAGGCTTCGGGCGAATCGGACATTTGGGCGCCGAGAGTGCCGCTCTCCCGAGCTCTCCCGAGGAGGCTTGGGAGAATCGGAATTTTGGGCGCCGAGGGTGCCGCTCTCCTGAGCTCTCCCATGGAGGCTCGGGCGAATCGGAGATTTGGTGCGCCGAGGTTCGGTTTTGGCACGAACGGGTGTGGTTCCCTTCTATCCCACGGCATACGGCGGTTCTCCGACGAGGTGGAGGCGCACATAGCCAAGGCGACAGACATGATTCGGGGCTCGGCTATCTAGCGGCGGTGCCGAGGCAGACTTGGCGAACCTCGGCGGCCTTTCTCCGCAGCGCGAGGCGATCGGGGGTACTCGAAACGGATTTTAGGCGAGGCGGAACGTGTCGGCGGCGATCACATTTCCCCGAGAACGCACCTCTCGGTGTTCCGGGCTATGGAGGTTCGATCTTCCGCAACTAAGCTTGTCCGAGGTGGTCGGTGAGTTGGTGGTCACACTAGCGGGTCGCGTCGGCGGTTTCACGGTTTGTGCGCGCGGGAACGCCGTCGAGGTGGCGGTGCTCCGAGCACATGTGACGGCGATGCCCGTCGGAAGTGGCCTGACGTCCATAGCCGATGTCCAGTGGTTTGATGGCCGGTCTTGTGCGCGTGTTGTGCGAAGTGTTCAGGGGCCGGAAACAGCCCGCGGCCTACACGCTCGTGATGCCGAGCGCCATGACCGTAGCACGGCGAGGTTGGATGAGGTGCTCGGTGGCTCACCGTGGGGCTGGTGAGGTAAGGATGGCGGTGCAGTGACGAGTCAGAGCCGTGCAGAGCGTACGCAGTGCCGTGCCGAACCGCGACGGGGCTCCGGCTTCTTCTCCGTGTCCGGCTCGGCGTGCTCCGCGGCGGCGGCGCTCCGGCAGCTCCTCTTCCTCTGCTCCGCCCTTCTCCCTCTCTCTCGGCTATGCGGTGGCTTGTGGAGCCGCAGCGTGGCGGCTGCGAGTGGGAATGGGCTAGGGCTCCTCGGGTGGTCCAATTTATAGGCGGCCGGTTCTCGGAACAGCGGCGGACGGTGATGGGTATCGGTGGGTGTACGTGGAGCTCATCCGTGCGCTTGAGCTAGGGTTTCAGGGTGCACGCGGGCTCGCTTGGCGGCCAAGAAAGGAGGGGACAGGAGGGGGACAACTCTGCGGGGCGTGGTGCTGTCGGCCGTGGGTCCGGGGTCACGCCATTCGCGTGACACCCCCGGCAGGCGCGTCGCCTTCGTGAGGAAGAGAAACAGTGGAAGGGGAAGGCGGCTGACATGCGGGCCCGGGTTGGCAGCGAATGCGAGTGCGAGCGCGTGTGTGCCGGTCGCGCGCGCGTTGCCGGGCCGCAACGTGGGCCGACAGGCTGGCTTCCTTTCTTCCTCTCTTCTCTTTTCTTTTTCCTTTTCTATTTTCACTTAAGTGTATTTATATACATATATTACCCTTTTTAAATATTGAGTAAATACAAACATAAATTGCAATAAATCCCAATTGTGATGCATAAGCTATTATTCTATGCGAATGGAATTAAAATGCAAGCTATACTCCTTTATTTACCAAATTCATAATGAAACCTATATGCTTGCACAAAAAAAATGGGTTTTCATAATAAATAAATGAAAAATTTTAATTGGTTGGGATTTTTAGGTTGTGTGGGTTTTTAGGGTTGTTACACCCTTTTGTTGATGATCCCGAATAAAGTGGTGCCTCACATCAATATGCTTGGTTCTTTGATGTTGAACCGGGTTTTGAGTTCGCTTGACTGCACTCTCATTGTAACATAGCAATGGCACTTTCTTGAAGTTGATTCCATAATCTCTCAAAGTTGCCTTCATCCATAAGATTGAGCATAACAACTCCCCGCACTAATGTATTCGGCCTCAACGGTGGAGAATGATATGCTATTTTGCTTTTTACATGACCATGAGACAAGAGATCTTCCCAAGAGTTGAAATGTGTCCGATGTACTCTTTCTATTGATTTTGCAAATGGATAATCTGCATCGGTATATCCAATCAACTCAAACTTTGCACCCTTGGGATACCACAATCCAACATCTTGAGTGTGCTTCAAATATCTCAATATTCTCTTTGCGGCCTTCATGTGACTCTCTCTAGGAGATGCTTCATATCTAGCACACATGCACACGCTAAACATGACATCCGGTCTTGATGCGGTGACATAGAGTAAGCTTCCAATTAGAGACTGATATGCCTTTTGATCAACCACATTGCCACTTTTGTTCTCATCCAAGTTTCCACTAGTGCCCATAGGAGTGCTAATTGATTTTGCATCTTGCATTCCAAACTTCTTGATCACGTCCCTTGTGTACTTCCCTTGACTAATGAATGTGTCATTCTTCAATTGTTTGATTTGAAGTCTAAGGAAGTATGTGAGTTCCCCCATCATAGACATTTCAAATTATTTAGCCATCATGCCTTCAAACTCCGCACACAAAGCTTGACTTGTTGATCCAAAGATAATGTCATCCACATAGATTTGCATGATCATCAAGTCATCATCAACCATCTTGGTGAATAGAGTGGTGTCAACCTTGCCCATCTTGAACCCTTTAGAGAGGAGAGAATCCCTTAGCCTCTCATACCATGCTCTCGGTGCTTGTTTCAATCCATAGAGTGCCTTTCTTAACTTGTATACATGGTTGGGTTTCTTCTCATCTTCGAAACCGGGTGGTTGTTCAACATATACTAGCTCATTGATGAAGCCATTGAGAAATGCACTTTTGACATCCATTTGGTAGAGTTTGATGTTGTGAGCACTGTTGGCGGTACTTAGAGCCCATTTCTTACCGCCAATATGTTACTAAAATAAATAGTAGGTAGGGCTTTAAACTAACATTTCCACAAGTTTTGGTGTGTACTTGACTTGCAGGTGTGACATGTGGAAATGCACAAAAACCATAAAGAAAGCGCACATCCAGGAAATGTATTCAGAGAAGGTGCAATCCAAGAAAATAAGAAAGCCCACCTCAAACACTAAACTGGATCCATCCGTAACCGCGAGGGAGATCTAGGCCCAGGGAGTAACCGACCACCCGAAGGCGGTGGCCAGCGGGCCTAGCCAGGTGACTGACCGCCCCCGGGTGCGGCCGCCCCCCTGGTGGGGCCTCCTGGGCCCAGTCTTCGGAGGCGGTGCTCTATGCGGTTTTTCAAGGGTGGTTTCACCTCCTTCCAAACTTAGAGACGCCAAACCGCCCTACTCTAGCTATAAATAGATGGCGCTCCTTCATCATTCAAGACACTCCATCATTTGGAGCCACTTACCTCACCTCTCACTTGTATTCTTTAGATTAGTTTTAGTATTAGAGTAAGGCAAGATGTCACACCCAATTTTAAGGATAAAATTGAATGAACCAACTTATGTGCGCCCAGAGATCAATCACACACATAAGTGACAAATTACATAGTACCATCATAAGGTTTAATATATAATGAATAATATCACAGAGTCTTTACATTAATAACAGTGGAATAATATAGATAACTCTCTCGCAGAATCTCTATTCCACAGGGAATAGTTGACTGGTGAACACAATCCTAATAATCCTTAGAAGAATCCTCATAGTCATCTGTTACCCATCCGGGATTTTTATCCAAATATGAAAAATAAAGCAAGCGTAAGTACATGTCGTACTCAACAAGAATAGCACGGGTTTATGAGGCTCAAATAAGGCAAGACACTGGTTTGACAGCGGTTGCTTTTAGTTGATCACATTTTAGCAATTGAGTAGCAACAATAGAATATACCAAGGAACAAGATTTGCATGATCATATAAACATGATAATTAATATGGAATAAACATCAATAGAAACTTCAAATAAATCCATATTCAATTAGTTAAATTCCTGTAAGACGTCCAAGGCCGCTCGTGACCGTGAGCATGGCTGATATATCAGTTTTACACTCTGCAGAGGTTGCACACTTTTACCATGAGTCGTGATTCCCATGTGTCGGGGTTTGCAAGGCCCACACTACACTGCCAAGGTGCATAACAGGGTCTCACTATGAAGTCTTTCAAAAGGCTCTCAAACAAGTTACCAATCAATCCGGCCACAATGGCAAGGGGCGGTAGAGCCCTCCTTCCAAGTGGCACACACACGCAGCAGTACACACAAAGACAGGAGCCGCAAAACAACCAGCTCGGCAAGGAACCTTTCAAGATCAATAGCATGATAGAAAGTAACTCCATACTTGACTAAAGCCTGGGCCATATAGCCCCCATGGTTGCGCTGTAAGTTCCGGTGTCATACTTACAGATAAGTCCTTAGTCCATGTTACTAAAAAGCATCTTTTAATCTTTATCTCATAATTAATTAATCAAGTTCATAAGATCATGACCCATCAAAGCACTAGCATCACTACTCAAATGCAATCTCATAGGTAACAAGGATCAAGTCATCAAAACTAGGAATAAACACTATAGGGTTGCCAAGGTAGACACATGCATCATGAATTTAATGATTAAGGTGAATAGGCAACAAGGATGGTCCATGCTATACCTGCCTTACACTTGAGATCCTTTTCTCTTATTTAAACCTTCGATGACTGCTTCTTGATCACCACATAATTCTCACCGACTGGACATGATTATATTGCACCATACAAGCATCCAACACATACATGCATAGCATACAAGTATAATACTCTATTAGAACAATACACCAATCAATGAGAAGAGAAGTTAAAAAGTTTATAAAACGAATCTACGTGTTGCTATGAGCACACAGACACGAAGATCACGCTAATCGGAATTACGGTTGAAAAGATACAACTACCGGAGGATTTACTTTTTATAAAACAAAACAAAATACAACTATAAACTTTGTTTAAATAAATAATGAATATTATATTTTAGAGAAACATCTAAATTAGATTACACATAATAAAATTATTTTAACGAAATCAAATAGAATAGTTATTCTTTTATTCATAAAAGATCAAAGTTGAATTACAAGTGATTAACGAACAATTAAATTAATATTCAATCTAAAGGATATAGACATGTTAAACAACCTTTCTTCTGTGTAGAGTGTGATGAAATAAATCCAACACAATTTGAATCACTCAAATCGGAATTAAAACAAATAAGTTATGAATTAAATAATGTTTCCTTCTGTAAAATAATAGTTTAAATATAATTACGAAATTTAAAAAGTTGAAAACATATATAACAGTAGCAAATATACGTAGACAACGTAAATACGAATCTAACACAAGTTGAATCATTCGAATCGGAATTAAAACGGAGAAACGACGGCCGAAATACGAACCGGTGGCAAATTTGTAAATATCTCTTCTTCTACCTCCATCCATCTTCTATCCTTCAACTGCAGAACGTGAACTCCATCAATGGTGGTTCTGCCATTCGTGCACAAGGGAAAGGAGGAAATTCGGCCAAGGCCAGCTGCATAGCAGCGAATCGGCGGCAGCATGGCAGCCGGCCACCCTGCAGCGGCGCAGGAGGGAAATAGGGAGGGCCTGTCCGGCCTTGCCGCTGACTTGCCTGCTCTGTTGGACGTGCAGGAGGGGCGCAGGGGCAGGAGAGCGGGACTAGGCGCGAGGCAGCCGACCAGGGTGAAGGCGGCTGCGCCCGTTGGCAACGTCCAGTTGATGCCGGTGGCCACGAAGGCCTGCAGTTCGCTGGAAAAACGAAGAAGAAGGTGACGTCCATGGTGAGCTCGCCGGAAAGTTCACCGGAGAAAGAAAAACGAATGGGGAACGATCAAACGGACATTGATTCAAGAAAATAAATATACCACGATGTAGGAAACGAAGAGGGCTACCTCGTGGTGGTGGTGGTTTTCACCGGAGATGGTTGAGATGGCCGGAAAAGCTCGCCGGAGAGTTCACCGGAAAACTAACTTTTCCAAACTTCGATTTTAGATGTACGAGGCTACGAGTGGCCGCTGCGAAAACAGGTCGTACCTTCGGAATCAGCGCATCAAGGGCTACGTGGTGATATATATAGTTGTAGAGTTTGAGGTCGGTACAAAATAAGATATTTTTACTATTTTCGGAATTATTAAATATTCCGAATTAAATAATTCCAGAAAAGTCCAGAATTGATATTTGGGCACCGAAAAATATACCGAAGGCCCCGAAAATTATGGAAAAAATTCCCGGAGACATTTCGAAACATGATGAACCCAAATAAAGTATTTGGACATCATGAAAAGATATTTTGGAGCATCTAAAAATTAGATTTTGCTCGTAGAAAAATAGGAGAAAGGTCCAGAAAAAGCCGTAAAAAATTCCAGAAAGTTATTAGAGATAATTTGATGAGTGATGAGCACTAAAGAGTGATTTGGAACTGAAGAAAAGATTCTGATGAACTTCAATTGAAGGAATGGAGTTGAGAAATATGGAATTTGATTATAGAAAGAGACAGAGACATGCTGCAGAGAAGATCATTGTACTAAACGTGTTTTAAAACTTTATTCACTCTCATAATAAAATCATTTACAAAAGAATTTAAATAATTTTTTTAGTTTTGACAAAGACCACTCAACCAAAATAAATCATATGCAAGAGCATGAATGCACAACCATGTTACTAAAACCTAGCTGGATTTTAACTTAATGAAAATTTTTAATTTCCCTATGTTTTGATGAGCTCAAGAATAAAAAACCAAATCAATTTAGCTCTATTTCAAAATTAGCAAAATTTGGGGTGTTACACAAGAGCTAGCAAGGAGAGTTTGTATCCTTGGGAGAAGAAGGAACACCTCGGTATGAATACAATGCAGTTCTCTTGCAAGTTCAAGTTCTTATCTTATTTATATAGTAATGCATATAAACTAGAGTATAGTCTTGGTCATGTTATGATCATGATATATGAACTAGCATATAGTTTATGTGTTATGTTCTTGATATGTTCATCGTTGTTCTTCATCGTTCATCGACTTAATATGAATAGAGAAAGAACTAGGGACGAGGTGACGGTTCGTCGTGCCTTCTCGGTTGCTCTTAGCCTAGCCTGTCACTCCGAAGGGGTGGGGTCCTAGGAGGTTAGGAGTTGTTTCCAAGTACGCGAGCATGGTGCTCGGGTATGCGGAGATCGGCGAATATGTCGGTATCCCACGGGCAGAGGGGTAAGTGGGCAGGTGGTGACAGCCCTGTCCATCCCTAGCACTGCCCCACGTTCGGATATTGGGTAGGAGTTCATAAAGTCTCTATCGGCTCGCAGACCAGCTGCGGGGATCTCCCTGTCATCCCAGACCTAGTCCTGATACTAGACATGCTAGTTAGATGTTTATTAACAGTTCTTTGCATAGTTATATATGACCAATGCCTGCTCAATTAGATATATTCTTTTATTCTTTATTTCTCTTTTATCCTTGAGGTCGGCTCAGATGTGTGTCCACTATCTTTGAACTATGATTTACCCCTGCCTATGCTATGTCTACCTATGCATTCAATAAGTGATCATGTTTATGCCAAAGCTAGATGCATTCGTCCTGCCCTCCTATGGGAAATTATAAATACGACACCCCTGAATACTCACGGGTTGAAATGCTACAATGATAGTTCCGTGCGCTTGCGGATTTATCTATAATGAGCTATCATGATTGGCATACCTAAGTACCATTACGTAAGGACTGTAATTCTTGTTGCACCCCAAGGCGTCGTGCTTTAGTTTTGCATATCGTAAGTAATGATGGTTGGGAAGGCCAATCAGGCACTTCTAACTGTTATTACCAGACTGTATTATCTTGGCCGGCACCGTTAAGGGCCGAGAGTTACCTTTCTGAAGTAATGGTGGTTAGGGATGTCAACACACGTTTCTAGTATCGTTGCTAGGGACGGGCTTTTAGTCTATCTTTAGTAATGACACTAAGAAACGCCAATAAGCATTTCTGGCGCCATTGCCGGGGAGGGCAAAACGAAATAAAAACATCTAGCTTGGCATAGGCATTGATTGCACAATAAGCAAAAGGTGGCCATAGTTTAGGCAGGCTAACTTCTCTTGTTTTCTTTCTCTTTTTTATTGGAAAGAAAACAGGATAGTGTATGAGTGGTTTCAACCTGTCGAACAACTTCACCAACAATCCAGAGGCACTCCTAAGGAAGAACAGGTTCCGTACCACTTCTTCTTCTGCTACTCCATCGACAGACAAACCATTCACTCCCACACCATCCGCTACTATCATCATGGCCAAGACACTCCACGACTACTCCACCCCTACTGTTGCCAACGTGCCCGTTGGGCCCGCTGTCAATATCGGGAATGGAAACTTCGAGCTCCGTACTGGCCTAATCAAGATGGTGCAGGCAAGCCAGTTCTGTGTCTTGCCAAATGAGGACGCAAATGCTCATCTTCAACACTTCCTTGCGTTGTGCGACACCATCGTCACCAAAGACGTCGCACCAACTAGCATCAAGCTCCGCCTGTTTCCTTTTTCCCTTGCGGGGAAGGCGAAACAGTGGTTCTACCAAAACAAGGAAGCTGTCAACACGTGGGACAAATGTTCCATGGCGTTCCTCACCAAGTTCATCACCATGAGCAAAACCATTGCTCTAAGGGGGGAGATATCCAACTT
>JAHLJS010000322.1:0-50000 GCA_038502445.1 Eremochloa ophiuroides
TTTATTATCAATTATCCCTGCATTAAACATGAATATCTAGTAGAATAGGGTTATTACTGACAGATTCCATGAGTTTTGGTGAATTGTCTATTTTCTAGGGGATTTTTCAGAAAATCTTAAAAGAAGGCTTAAAGAGCATAATTACCACGAAACTTGCACGCGAAGGAAACATCATCACGAAGGCCCTGGAAGAGTGTAGAACACACCCGAAGCAAGCGGAGGCCCACACCTGGCCAGGTGGGGCCGGCCGGCCCCAAGGGGGCCGGGTGGCGCCCCCTAGGGTTTCCTCCCGCCGTCTTCTGGAGTCTTCTACCACCGCCTATTAGGAGTCATCTGGGCCCTTGGTTAAGTCGGTTTAATCTAACAGCGCGCGTGCATCCCACCGGCCTATAAATAGAGGGCCAGACCCCTCTGGAAGAGAGCCAGATCAAGAGATGAAGACCCTGAAGCATTAGATAGATATCCACTAGATCTAGGCTGGCAATCAAGAGAGAGATTAGAGAGATAGAGTAGATGAGTAGAGATTCGGAGGAGTCCCGGCCTGTCGGGGCTTCTTTGTAGCTGTGTTCGTCTGGATTCAGCTCCCTCGCCCGGAGTTGCGTTCTAAGGTACTTTTGTATTCAATATCCTGATTCAAGTAAGTATTTGTTCTTATTCATTCTTAAGTTTACAACTCTATTTGAGTGCTTTGATCTTGGTAGCTCCTTGGTTGAAGTAGTAGTTTGTAGTGTAGACGTGATGTCTGGGCTATAATTACTTGTGAATGTCCCATGATTGGCCGGATAGTGGTAGATTGCGTAGGTGACAGCTGCGTTGAGTCCTCTGTAGTTCACTTTCCGTTGATAGGATCGATAGGTGTATAAGTGTCTGGTAGGAGGGAACTCTGATTTCGCCTCTTATTCATTTCACTGCCCGATCAGAACGATATTATTCAAAGTTTATCGGTTGTCGGATCTAGATAATCATTTGTTATCTCCTCATTCTTGATATTCTCTGGATTGATTATATTATCGGGTTAAGAGCCAATAGACTTAGTCAGTATCACCTTCTGTTCTTTTGGGTTCGATATTAAAACCGGGATTGTCTGGTGAAGTGCTACATCGGTGTTTTATCTGTGCGCCTACGGATACCTTGATATTAATAATATTTAATAGAGTGCAGTTAATTTATACCAACAAGCATTTCTGGGGCCGTTGCCGGGGAACGGTTTGCTGATCTTGGCTTAGTCTATCTTAATCTTGTATTATACTTTTATCTTTTATCTTTTATCTTTTACTTTTTAAAGTGTGGAACCCACATCCTAACTTTTATATCAATATGGAGCACCATCGGGATCGTATCTCCAGCCAAAGGAATCATCTTTACCCATCACATCATCTGGCTATGAGTTACGCCCGGGATTAATTTAGTTCATGATCACATTTTTTCTGGTAGTTCTAGCGAAAACCCCTATTCCCATTTAGCCGATTTTGAGCAGACATTTTCATGTTTGCACATTAAGGGCATGGTAGATGAAACTTTAAGAGGGAAACTCTTTCCATTTTCATTAACGGGAACAGCAAAGAAATGGTATAATCGCCATCTTGGGAGTAGTCAAGGAGATTGGAAAGTATTGCGTGCTAATTTTTGTCTTAAATTTTTCCCTATCGAAAAGGTCGCTAAACTTCGTTTGAAATTATTGGATTTAAACAATTAGATAATGAACCATTAAGCAAGGCTTGGGAATGCTTTGATGGATTTATAAATTCTGGACCTAATCTTACTTTGCCAGAACCTATGCTTTTGCAACATTTCTTTTTAGGTCTTGATGATAAAAATAAAGAATACCTTAATTTGGCCGCAGGAGGAGCATTTATGCATATTACTGCTTCACATGCTAAAACTGTTCTTATTAATATCTTAATTGATCTTCCTAAAGAAAAAGAAAAGTTGTTAGAAGATGAATTTTTGTCATTCGATTCTAAACTTTTGTCTGATTCATCTCAACCTTTGTCTGAACTATCTAATGAGAAGGAGATAATTTCTATTTTTGATTTTATGCTTGAATTTGAAGATGAACTTTTTGATGATTATGAAAACACCTCACGCTATCGTAAAATTATGAAACCACAAGAATCTCTGAATTTTAAAAGTTTTAATATTTCACGTCCTACTGATTTAAAATTCCTTAGAGAGATATCAAGAGAATTGATTTTTGTTATGAGTAATGAGTGGTTGATAGAATCTGAGCTTTCAAATGATATAGTTCGTTTAAATTCTCCTGCCATTACTATTAAATGTTAAATTGATGCATATCCTTTTGATGTCTTTTATTATCCAATAGTAGGTGTCAATATCATGTCTCTTACATTTGCTGAAAAACTCTTGAAAGATATGCCATTAATTCCTACAAATAAATTATTGAAAAATCGTTCAGGACATATTATTCCTAGTTCAGGTGTTTTATGTTCTCTTCCTATTGTGATTAATGAATTCTGAATTTCTATATCTTTGATGTTTGGGATTTTGATGTAATGATTGGATTACCGATAGGAAAGCTTTTGAGAGAAGGTAGTGCAGGCAATTTAGATATTAAACTTGGGAAGGGATTTAATCCCTCAGTGCCTATAACTTATGCATTAAAAGCTAAGGCAGAGCCACCTTCTGAGTTAGATCCGATAGAAGAAGTTAAGGCTGTGTCATTTGAGGAATTTATTGAACCTAATTTAGAGGATGATACTCAGTTCTTCATTAACGAAGAGGAGGAGGATTCGATTGATCCTAAACCTCTGGATGAATTACTAGAGCCACCTAAGCCTTCTATTGAGCTTAAGCAACTACCTTCTGGTCTTAAGTATGTTTTTCTGAATAATGATCAAAATTCTCCTGTGATTATTAGTGATAAACTTTCTGAGAAAGAGTCTTTTAGGTTAATAACTGTCTTAGAAAAACATCGTGCTGCTTTTGGTTATTCACTCCAAGATCTTAAGGGGATTAGTCCTGTTTTATGCACCCATCGTATTCCAACCAACCCAGAAATTACATCTTATAGAGAGCCCCAATGTAGGCTTCAAAATGCGATGAGGGAAGTTGTTAAGAAAGAGGTCTTGAAACTTTTGCATGCTGGGATTATTTATCCTGTTCCGCATAGCGAGTGGGTAAGCCCTGTTCAAGTTGTACCTAAAAAGGGTGGTATGACCGTAGTCAAAAATGATAAAAATGAATTGATACCCCAGAGAACTATTACAGGATGGCGAATGTGTATAGATTATAGAAAACTCAATAAAGCAACCAAGAAAGATCATTTTCCGCTGCCATTCATTGATGAGATGTTAGAGCGCTTGGCAAATAATTCTTTCTTTTGTTTCCTTGATGGTTATTCTGGATATCACCAAATTCCTATCCACCCTGATGATCAAAGCAAAACCACTTTTACATGTCCTTATGGAACTTATGCTTATCGTAGAATGTCTTTTGGATTATGTAATGCACCTGCTTCTTTTCAAAGATGTATGATGTCTATATTTTCTGAAATGATAGAAGAAATCATGGAAGTTTTTATGGATGATTTTTCAGTGTATGGAAATTTTTTTGATGATTGTCTAGAAAATCTAGATAAGGTTTTGCAGAGATGTGAAGAAAAGCACTTAATCCTTAATTGGGAAAAATGTCATTTTATGGTTAGAGAAGGAATAGTGCTAGGACATTTAGTGTCTGAAAGAGGTATAGTGGTAGACAAGGCAAAAATTCAAGTAATTGAACAACTACCTCCACCTATTAATATAAAAGGAATCCAAAGTTTTCTTGGTCATTGTGGTTTTTATCGTAGATTTATAAAAGATTTTTCACATATTGTTAGACCACTGACTAACTTGCTAGCTAAGGATGTTCCTTTTAAATTTGATGATGCATGTTTAAAGTCGTTTAATATTCTTAAAGAAACACTTACATCAGCACCAATCATTCAACCCCCTGATTGGTCTTTACCTTTTGAAATTATGTGTGATGCTAGTGATTATGCTGTAGGGGCAGTATTAGGACAAACAAAAGATAAGAAGCATCATGCAATTGCTTATGCTAGTAAAACTATGACAGGAGCACAATTAAATTATGCAACAACTGAAAAAGAACTCCTGGCTGTTGTTTTTGCTATTGATAAATTTAGATCTTACTTAGTAGGAGCAAAAGTAATTGTTTATTCTGATCATGCTGCTTTAAAATATTTGCTCACTAAGAAAGATGCTAAAGCTCATTTGATAAGATGGATTTTGTTACTCCAAGAATTTGACTTAGAAATTAAAGATAGAAGAGGAATGGAAAATCCAGTTGCTGATCACTTGTCTAGAATACACTTTGAGAAACCTCAGGAATTGCCTATTAATGACTCATTGAGAGATGACATGTTATTTAAAGTGACCAAGTCAGACCCTTGGTACACGAATATTGTCAACTTTATGGTTGCAGGTTATGTACCAACAGGGGAAAATAAAAAGAAACTCATTTATGAAAGTCGTCTCCACATATGGGATCCACCATACCTCTTCAGAATTTGTTCAGATGGATTACTTAGAAGATGTGTACCAGTAGAAGAGGGCATGCAGATCATTCAGAAATGCCACGTATCACCATATTGAGGTCATTATGGAGCATTGCGCACTCATGTTAAAATCTGGAAGAGTGAGTGCTTTTGGCCAACTATGTATGAAGACACCAAAGATTTTGTCCGAAGATGTGGATCATGTCAGAGGCACAAAAATATCAATGCAAGAGATGCTATGCCACTCACCAACAATCTCCAGATCGAGCTCTTTGATGTCTAGGGAATTGATTACATGGGACCATTTGTGAAATCAAGAAATTATGAATACATTCTGGTGGCAGTTGACTATGTATCCAAGTGGTTAGAAGCTATGCCATGCATGAATGCTGATTCCAAACATTCAAAGAAGATGTTCGAAGAGATTATATTTCCAAGGTTTGGAACACCAAGGATGGTCATTAGTGACGGAGGGACACACTTCACTGATAAAAAGTTTCACCGATACTTGCAAGCTCATGGCATCCGTCACAATGTTGCTATACCATACCATCCTCAGACAAGTGGCCAGGCAGAAACATCAAACAAACAAATCAAGAATATTCTACAGAAAACAGTAAATGAGATGAGTACTGCATGGAAGGACCGATTACCTGAAGCACTTTGGGCATATCGGACCGCATACAAGACACCTTTGGGCATGTCACCTTACCAGCTAGTATATGGTAAGACCTGTCATTTACTAGTGGAGTTAGAGCATAAAGCTCATTGGGCTATTAAGAGATGGAATATGAACTTTGAAGCCGCTGGAGCAAAGAGAAAAATGCAATTATCAGAATTAGAAGAATGGAGAGAAAAGACTTATCACAATTCAAAGATCTATAAAGAAAGAACAAAACGATGGCATGACAAGAGGATCAAGAAGAAAGAGTTTGCACCAGGAGATAAGGTATTACTTTTTAATTCTAGGTTCAAATTATTCGGGCTTGGAAAACTACGAAGCAAATGGGAAGGACCATTTACGGTTCTGGTTTTGAAAATTAATGACATCCTATGGACTAACCTAAGTTGCTAAGTGTGGCAAGGTTTAGGTTGGTCAAACCATAGAGTGTGGAGCCTAGGAGATGGTGTTGATCAAGATGGCTCAATCATGGATCAAGATTGGTCAATCAAGTGAAGTTGATCAAGGTGAAAGAAAAGGACTTAAAGAGGTGAAAAGAAAAGGTAGAAGGCAAAGGTATAATCCCAAGTAGGCTTTTCTTTTGGTGATCAAGACACCTAGTGGGTGTGATCACATTTAGGATAGATAGCCGACTATTAAGGGGAGAACAAGTGTTGGATTACCTTCAAGTGCTCTAGGTTGCATTTTATGGCATTAAATGTAACACAACCTAGAGATCAAGTTAGAAACCCTTGAAAAATATTTTGAAAATGCTAACACACTGTGCACAAGTGTTGAAGACCTTGAGTATTAGCACGTAGAAGTAAGGGGTGTGAAAACTAACTTGTTAGAGCTGTTTTCTGAGCGTCGGACGCTGGGGATCAGAGGCGTCGGACTATTGGTGCGAAGAGTCCGACGGTCCCCAGGCTTTGTTTCTAACTGTGCAAGCGTTGGACGGTTGTCGTTGGTCCGACGGTGAGCGTCGGACACTGTCCAACGGTCTTTTGAGCTCTCTGGAACTCTCTAGAAGTGTCGGACGATGAGTTTCGTTAGTCCGACACACTGACTTGGAGGCGTCCGACGGTTGGCTCGACTGTGTTCCTCTGTGAGAGTCGGACAGTCCGATGGTCTGAGGGGCGAGTGCGTCGGACCATCGAGTGACAGACCGACGGCGCGTCGCGGCGAGTTCACGGCATGATGAGGCGCGTGGCGTGCTTTGGGCACAGCGTTGGACACTGTTGCTTAGTCCAGCATTGACCATCGGACTGCAGTTCGTCGGGTTTTATCACTGTGGAATCTCTCTGGAAGCGTCGGACGGGCGCACGGTTTAGTCCGACGGTGGCTGCGTTCGACGGTTAGGAAACTAGCGCGAGCAGTAGCCATTGGCGATCAGCGGCTGAGGTTAAATCCTAAGGGACATGTGGTGAGAATTTGAGCGTCGGACTAGGGTTTTGGTCGGATGCAGTCGGTCCGACGGTAGGGTCTGACGGTATAAAAAGCAGTTTAACGGCTGTTTTTTGAGGTATAACGGCTAGGAGAGCACTTGGGAGTATTTACACTCCCCCTGGTCGCTTGGTGACTCTCTTGCACATTTGATTCATTGCCTAACTCTTGTGAGCACTCTCTAGCCTCCCACTCACTCATTTGTTCATCTTTGATCATCTTTGTGAGTTGAGTGATCCTCAAGTGCATCATTGCTTAGTGAATTGCATTCTAGAGCACTTGAGAGCAAGCCAAGGCTGAGTTCTTATTCTCTTGGGACATTGCTGTGTCCTTAGCAGCTTGGAGGTGATTCCGGTGTTGAGGTTGATTGGTGATTGTTCAATCCCACACCGTGGTGATCGATTGTGAGAGGTTTTGTGGTTATCCTCAGCGGAGTGCCAAAACCAACTCTAGTGGATTGCTCATGGTTAATAGCCACTTGTCTTGTGTTGGTGAGCGGCTCCTAGTGAGGGATTGGCGTGTGAAGCCTAGCTCGCAATCCACCAAGGAAGACCGGTGCCACAACGAGGAGTAGCATGACAGCGATCACGTGAACCTCGGTAAAAAATCGGGTGTTCATTCTCTTCTCCACCTTTGAGTGGATGATTGGTCTTCCGGCTTCCTTTTGGTGATTGATCACTTGGTTTTAATATTGTTCATCTCTTGGTGATTGGCTCTATACGTGATTGATCTTTACTTCATCAAGCCCTCGGTATAATCTTCCTCGATCACTCCTTTTTGCGCTTACTATTTGTCTAGGTGCCATCTCCTTAGGTTCAGAGGAGTTGGTTTCTTGCGGTTGAGTGCATATTCTTGTGTAGTAGCATATTATGCTAGGTGGCTTGCTTAGGGTAGTTTAGAGCTAGTGCTTTGCGATAGCCTTGTTATATTCTAACTTGTGGTCTAGTGATTTGAAGAAATTTTAATAGGCTATTCACCCCCCTTAGCCTATCCGATCCTTACAACGAGCACGGCCACCCTGGGAGGACACCAGGTGGGGCCAGCCGGCGCCATTATGGGGCGGGCGACGCCCCCTGTCCCCTCTCGTCCCGACTCTAGTTTCCTTTTCTTTTTCTATTTTTCCTAAACACAATCCCATAGATTCTCGATGCGTACGGATAATCTTTCATACGAATCCTGTAGAACCTAGATTTGATCTTATCCTGTCTCCTAAGAACCCATATAAATACGCACCTATACCGCCCTCAAATGGCATCCCATCATCATTGCCTTCCTCTCTTCCAAAGAAACTCTCTAGTTAGATCTAGTAGCAATGGCAGGCGAAGCGGTCGTCGGCGCTGACTCCGGCAAGATCCAAGGCAACGACGCGAAGGCCATCGTCCTTGCGCAACCGAAGCCCCTTGCCATCGTGCTGCCGAAGCACCTCGCCATCGTGCCACCGAAGCATCTTGCTACGGTGCCCCAGCAGTTTGAGCAAGTTTACTACACGCATGCTCAGCCTGCTCTGCCATCGCCACCTGAGAGACTTCTGCTAGAAGATGGTACTAGAGGAAAGCAGATCGCTATTCCCCGAGACACCCTACTTCTTCCACCTAGAGATAATGAGCGACTCCTGTCGGTCAAGACCGACAAGAACGGAACACTGGTATGTGCAAAGTACACCACTGCTCGCCCTGCCATCCAAGGAGTTCGTGCAAATCCAGGCTAGGTCCGCTACACCGAGTTCATACCACCTCCTCCCAAGAGACAGCAGGCTACATCTACATTAGCACTAGAGAAAGTCCATAGACAGCCCCCGCTGTCTCTACGAATCCTTAATGAGAAGATGGAAGCTCTCTCTAGCACCGTTAGGGGTATAGAGAGGAATGAAGACATAAGGAACAAGATTATGAGCGACATGACTAAGCAGATAGAAGTCAATGTCAAGTTAGTTCGCAGTCTCAAGCACAAAAAAGATCAGCTGAAAGAAGAGATTGGTGAACTGAAGGAAGAAATTAGGAAGCTCGCGAACTAAAGGGCAGCCTTAAGTTGCCCTCGTTATCTATGTAATAAGGCACAAGTGTGTTAGGTTTGATTATATTATCGAGTGTGCTAGGTTTGATTTATAATATTAAGTGTGTTCGGTTCGGTGAGCCTAATGAGCTAGGGCAGTCGTTAGCTCAGTCAGTTGTCAGAGTCATCTAGTATCGTTAATGAATAAAGTGCCTTATTCTTTTTATCAATATTAATGTTTTAGTCTACTCTACTCTCTATATTTTTGGTACGCATGTTGTCTCCACATGTTGCATAGAAAAGTATGCAGGAAAACAAGTGTGGGGGAGGCACATCGCGACTATGGAAATCAATTCGCTCGGAAAAATCACGTAATTCGGAAGACAATCGAACCAGGAACTCGCACACCGAAGTAGGTCCTGTGGGACCACAGAGGCATGCCGCCCGACGCCCTACCTAGGCCGGCTGCCCCCCCTCTGCACCCTCTGCATCCCCTTCTTGATCATGGTCAGGTTTGATCCCCATACAATATAATTGCATATGTATCGATTTCTGTTTTGATCCGAATTAAAATTCACATGCTAAACTATTTTTAAAAGAGAAGAAGAGATTGTTTAATTCATAGCTTAAGAATAAATTATATAACACTTTTCTAGGAATCATGTTACTATTGGAAACTATTTATAGGAACCCCATGATTGCTTAAGTCGTTGTGAAACATGATATAGTTGAATAATAAGAACTCAATCCCTGATGTTTTGTCTTTGGAGATTTTATTTTGAAAATTTAAATGATTAGTTATACCTCTCCTTTGTGGTAGAAATATTGTCCTACCAGAGCCATATATAGGATAGAAGCCTGCTACATGTAATACTTGTCTTTGTATTGAGTTCGATCAACCTTTGTAACCCTTTGAAGAAATCTGTCATATTTTCGAATCAAGTGCCAATTCCACATAAGCATTACTCTAATCCAGAGTAATAGCGAGTCATTCTATTAAAAATATTTCTCTCCTACTCTAGGAGAAAACACCAAAAATAATTATATAGCATAGTCACCAAATAATTGCTCCATGTTTTGTTAAAGTCTCTCAGCTACTAAATTGAAAAGAGGTATGAGCTATGCAAAATAAGAAGGGAGTATTAAAAAAATGGACAAGTGTCCGAAGAAATTAAAACAATGGGTACTTAGATACTCGCCTCCCTTGAAAAGAAAAGAGAGATAGCTCATACTCTCTGAATAAGCTCAATTGTATAAAAGAGAGATTTATTTTCTCAAGGAGCAAGGTAGATTTAGGTTCCACCATATTCCACTAAATAAAGCTTGATTCGACTATATGCCTCATTTCTCTGTGGATTCATTGTTTCACTTTACAATAAATACAATGCAAGTATGTTTTCACATTTTACCTACCTGAGATCCACATAAGCTTTTTAGATGTAGGATAAAGAAGGGAATATCATTAATGCCTTGGTAAGGATAAAAAAATACCAAATATATCAGTGATTAGAGAGTACTACAAAAGGAGAAGGTAAAGCTAAGTTTATTTGCAAAATTACATACCCTCCAATTGACTTAACTAAAGGAAGAGAGTGATCTGTTTTCAAACTATTCTGTTCTTCAACTACTCAAAGATTCATGGTAGACACTTTGAATTCCATAGTACATGCATGACTAGACTAGTTTTATATAATGCACTCTTAAGTTATGTTTTAAATGCTCCATTCTCTCTAAAAATCTTACATCTTAAAACCAACCTTTTTCTTGGGACGAGCAAAAGCCTAAGTGTGGGGTAATTGTTGACACTTGTTATCGTCCAAATTCTATTATCAATTGTCCCTGCATTAAACATGAATATCCAGTAGAATAGGGTTATTACTGACAGATTCCACGAGTTTTGGTGAATTGTCTATTTTCCAGGGGATTTTCCAGAAAAGCTTAAAAGAAGGATTAAAGAGCATAATTACCACGAAACTTGCACGCGAAGGAAACTTCATCACGAAGGCCCCAGAAGAGTGTAGAACACACCTGAAGCAAGCGGAGGCCCACACCTGGCCAGGTTGGGCCGGGCGGCCCCAAGGGGGGCCGGGCGGCGCCCCCTAGGGTTTCCTCCCACCGCCTTCTGGAGTCTTCTACCACCGCCTATCCTTGGAGCCAACCGGCGCCCCCTAGGGTTTCCTCCCACCGCCTTCTGGAGTCTTCTACCACCGCCTATTAGGAGTCATCTGGGCCCTTGGTTAAGTCGGTTTGATCTAACGGCGCACGTGCATCCTGCCGGCCTATAAACAAAGGGCCAGACCCTCCCCCTTTAGGAGAGCTAGATCAAGAGATGAAGACCCTGAAGCATTAGATAGATATCCACTTAGGCTAGCAATCAAGAGAGAGATTAGAGAGATAGAGTAGATGAGTAGAGATTCGGAGGAGTCCCGGCCTGTCGGAGCTTCTTCGTAGCTGTGTTCGTCTGGATTCAGCTCCCTCGCCCGGAGTTGCGTTCTGAGGTACTTTTGTCTTCAACATCCTAATTCAAGTAAGCATTTGTTCTTGTTCGTTCTTAAGTTTACAACTCTATTTGAGTGCTTTGATCTTGGTAGCTCCTTGGTTGAAGTAGTAGTTTGTAGTGTAGACGTGGTGTCTGGGCTATAATTACTTGTGAATGTCCCCTGATTGGTCGGATAATGGTAGATCACATAGGTGACAGCTGCGTTGAGTCCTCTGTAGTCCACTTCCCGTTGATAGGATCGATAGGTGTATAACTGTCTGGTAGGAGGGAACTCTGATTTCGCCTCTTATTCATTTCACTGTCTGATTAGAACGATATTATTAAAAGTTTATGTTGGCATTTCTTAACGTCGTTACAAAAGATAAACTAAAAGTCCATCCCCGGCAACGGTGCCAGAAATGCTTGTTGACGTTTCTTAGCATCACTACTAAAGATAGACTATAAGTCCGTCCTTAATAATAATACTAGAAACGTAAGTTGACGTTCCCAACCACCATTACTTTAGAAAGGTAACCCTTGGCCCTTAATGGCGCTGGCCTAGGTAATGCAGTCTGGTAATAGCAGTTAGAAGTGCCGGATTGGCCTTCCTAACCGTCATTACTTACGATATGCAAAACTGTGATACGGCGCCGTGGGGTGCACAAGATTTACAATCCTTAAGTAATGGTACTTAGGTACGCCAATCGATAGCTCAGCAAGAAATAAGATTACTCTGCAAGGGCACAGAACTATCATTGTAGCATTTCAACCCATGAGTAGGGTGTCGTATTTATAATTTCCCGTAGGAGGGCAATATGCATCAAGCGTGGTGTAAACATGATCACTTATTGAGTGCAATAGTAGGCATAGAGTAAACAGGAATAAAACATGATTTCAAGATAGTGGACACACATATGGCTCAACCTCAAGGATAAAAGGAAAATAAAGAATAAAAGAATATATCTAACTGAGCAGGCATTGGTCATATATAATTATGCAAAGAACTGTTAGCAAATCATCTAATTAGTAGTTCTAGTATCAGGACTAAGTCTGGGGTGATAGGGAGATCCCCGCAGCTGGTCTGCCAGCCGATAGAGACTTTATGAACTCTTACTCAATATCCGAATGTGGGGGAATGCTAGGGATGGACAGGGCTGTAACCACCTGTCCACCTACCCCTCTGCCCGTGGGATACCGACATATTCGCCGATCTCCGCATACCTGAGCACCATGCTCACGTACTTGGAAACAACTCCTAACCCCCGCGGACCCCAACCCTTCGGATTGACAGGCTAGGTTAAGAGCAACCATGACAGCACGACGAACCATCACCTCATTCCTAGTTCTTCCTCTATTCATACTAATTTGATGAACAATGAAGAACGATGATGAACAAGTCAAGAACATGATATAACAAGATCATAAATAGACTCTAGTTCATACGTATAATCATATAAGTATGATAAGAACTTGCTCATGGAAGAAGACCGAATTGTATTCATACCAAGATGATCTTTTTCTTCCAAGGAGACAAGCTCTCCTTGATAGCTCTTGCCTTGCTCACAAACTACTAATACTACTCTAAAGATACAAGTGAGAGGTGTGAGGTAGATGACTCCAAAATGATGTGTGTGTTGAAGGGGATGGAGCACCATCTATTTATAGTGGTACTATGACGGTTTGGCGCATCTAAACATGGAAGGAGGTGAAACCGCCATCAGCAAACCGCCATCAGCACCGCCTCCGAAGATGGGCCCGGGAGGCCCCACCAGGGGGGCGGTCGCCCCTGGGGCCGGTCGGTCCCTGGGATGCACCAACTGGCCACCGCCTTCAGGTGGTCGGTTACTTTCTGGGCCTGAGCCTCCCCCGTGGTTACGGATGGATCCAATTACGCTTTGAAGGTGGGCTTCTTTAGTATTCTTTGTTTGCGCATTTGTCAGATTCGTCATTTGATTTTCCGCTTTCTTCATGTTGATGCGTATTTCCACTTGTTATGCCATAAAACCTGTAAAACATGAATGCTAGGGGTACAAGTGGAGCTTGTTAGTAGTAAAGGCATATGTGCTAGAATATGATTGTTAATCCTCTTTTTAGTCTAAGTTGGTGGTATAAAATTTATGCATAAGGATCACCAACAGTTTACCGGTTGTCGGATCTAGATAACCATTTGTTATCTCCTCATTCTTGATACTCTCTGGATTGATTGTATTATCGGGTTAAGAGCCAATAGACTTAGTCAGTATCACCTTCTGTTCCTTTGGGTTCGATATTAAAACCGGAATTGTCTGGTGAAGTGCTACATCGGTGTTTTATCTATGCGCTTGCGAATACCTTGATATTAATAATATTTAATAGAGTGCAGTTAATTTGTACCAACAGTCTTCGAGACGTTTAAGGAGTGCTCGATCAGCTCCCTAGGTACGTCGGGGATGTCCGCAGGTTTCCATGCGAAAACGCCAACGTGCTTTCTGAGGAAGCTGACGAGCGCGTCTTCATATTTGGGGTCGAGATCTGTCCCAATGCGAGTAAACTTACTCAGGTCACCGGGAACGAGGACGACATCCTTTGTCTACTTGTTCTTGGTAGCAGCTCTGGGCGGGGTCTTCTCCGGAATGACTTGTTCTTCAGGCGCCAGCTTTTGTGAGTCTACAGTGCACGTGTTCATCAGGATGGAAATGTCAGTGGCTTCTGCCATAGCGATGGCCTCCTTCTCGCAGTCATACGCGACCTGGAGGTTGGAACAGACCGTGAGGATGCCGGTCTCCGTCGGCATGTTCATGACAAGGTAGGTGTACTTGGGGATGGCCCCAAACTTAGCCAGAGCTGGGCGGCTGAGTATGGCGTGATACGCGGAGTCGAAATTGGCCACCAGGAAGTCGATGTGCTCAATGCGGAAGCACTGCGGTGTTCCAGACTGGATGGGCAGATTGATCTATCCCTGGGGGTAGGAGGGCTGCCCCGGAAAGATTCCCCAAAACGGAGCCGTGGTTAGCTCTAGGCCTTCTGCTCGGAGTCCAAGCTCTTTGGCGGCACCGGAGAAGAGAATGTTGAGGCCGCTGCCACCGTCGATCAGCACCTTGCGGAAGCGGGTCGTGCTTATGACTGGATCAAGGATCAACAGGAAACGGCCCAAGTATGGGATCTCCATCCACTGCTCGTCTCTGCTGAAGGTGATGGCTTTGTGCGACCAGGGCAGAAACTTTGGATCGGCGATGGAAGCATCGTAGTTGGTGACGGAGAAACTTGTTTGGCGACGACCTTTTGCTCCCTCTTTGACTCCATGGCTGTGCAGCCACCGATGATGGTGGAGATCGTGCGGTGAGCCTAAGTGTAGCCTAGAGGTGGGTCGCCATTGCCGTCGCGCTTGTTGTTGTCGGAGTCGATACGAGCCTTCTCCTTGTCTTCCTCTTTGAATGCCCTAGAGAAACCGTAGCATTCTCTCATGGTATGCTTGTGGAATTTGTGGATGGGGCATTGGCTATCAAGGAGCTTATCATAAGTCTCTTCATAATTGCGCTTCGAAGCTGGTTGGTTGTTGTAGACCTGGTAATGGCGACGCCTCTCTCCAGCTCTGGAGCCTTCTGGCTTGTCATAGCGATGTCGATCAGAGCGGTGCTGGTCACGGTGATCACGTTCACCACGGCGGTAGTTTCGTCGGGCTACTCGGTCATCGTGGCGCTGGTCAGATCGGCGGTCAGCGTCCTCGTGGTGTGACCGATCGGGGAAGTAGAGGCGGCTATGGATGGAGTGGCGGGCCGCCTTGTTCCCTTCGGTGTACTTGTTGGCGATGCGCAACATCTCGGCGATGGAGCTTGGTCTGCTATGGTATAGTTTCCTCTGAAGCTCCTCATCAGGTCGGAGGCCACGTATGAAAGCGGAGATGGCTTCAGCATCCGTGACACCTGGGATGTTGTTTCTGGTCTCTGAGAAGTGCCGAATATAATCCCGCAGAGATTCTCGTGAAGCCTGCTAGAGCTTCTCTAGATCGAACTTCGTGCCTAGCTGCTTGCAGGTGGCGCTGTAGTGGCTGATGAACTGCTCCCTCAGCTGGTCCCAAGTGTCGATGGAGTTCAGCTTCAGACTCAGCAGCCAATTATTGGCGGATGCGTTGAGCATGACGGGCAAGTAATTTGCCATGACATCAGAGTTCCCTCCAGCAGCTTTGACCGCAATCTCATAGACGGTAAGCCACTTGGTGGGGTCGGCGGTGCCATCGTAGGTCTCGACGCCGACGACCTTGAAGTTCGGCAGCCAGCGCACCACCTCGAGTTCTGTCGTGAACGGAAGTCTAGGGGCGTTCTTGTCGTTGACCGGAGGGCCGTGCGCTTCATCATACTCCTTGCGGCGCTCAGTCTCTGCTGAGTGCCTGACTTCCCTCCGATTTTCGATGCGCCCCCAGAGATCTCTGGTCTTCAACTTCTCACAGAGGTCGGACTGATTCACCTCTTGGTCTCCATCTTGGCAATGACGTCTCCGGCCGCCACGGGAGTGGCCACCATCTTCATGAATAATCTCGGTGGCCGACGCAGTGGAATGCGACGGTGGCGGTAGCTGGGGTTCTTCGTTGATCTGGACTTGGGCCGCCTGGAGGTAAGCCGTAACGCGCTCAACTTCAGGAGTCCGGGCTAGTCTTTTGGCCTCTGCTATTGCGACGGCGACATTCACACTCTGGGTCTTGTAGACCTGGTGTTTTCTGACCAGATCAAATTTTGGCTCCAGGTTCTGCACGGTGCTCTTTCTTGCCTCAGCTCGCTGCTCGCGACGCCGTCTTCGGTCGGCATTTTTCGCCTCGCGAGTTGCTCAGGCTTCTTCGTTCTCGTTTGGGATCGGAGCGCTGTCATCACTAATGACGAGGATGGGCCCACCGATATATCAGCCAGTGGGAGGAGGTAAATCTGCTAGGTCGCCGTCTCCTGCGCCGTCGGAGTCGGAGTGGTCATTGTCGGTGACGATGAAGATAGAGCTGGCGCCGACGTGATCGGAAGAGGCGTGATCAGGATGGCGCAGTAGATGTGCGAAACTAGAAGCTGCGTTTCGAAGACCGAATGGCATATAGCCACTCGGGAGGTCGTGGTCGGAGGCCCTCAGAACCGCAACTGCTCGAGGTCACAGTTTGACGACGCATCCCTGAGGAGTGACGGTGATGGCCAGAGTCATATCCTGGCGGGGCGGAGAGGGGCGTCGCACCATTGATAGGCACTGAAGGCGATCTACAGGTGATTCCAAGATCTGGGAGACCCGATCTACGGACCTGATCAGGTCGTCGTTGCCGATGGTCTTCCAGACGTGACGTGGAATCTTTTTCGCTGGAGTGCAGGTCACCGAAGTGGTCGAAGTAGATGCGATCTGAGCCGCATCCAGGATCCTTCCTTCGCCGTTAGGGCCGATGACCCAGGTGATGGATCCCACCGTGAAGATCTGGCCCGGCGTCGGTAGCTCGATGGAGCTTGAAAAAATCACCATCTTGTTCGCCATGAAATCAGGGAGCACACCCCCTACCTAGCGCACCAACTGTCGATGAGATATCATCGGCGGTCTACCGAGGGATATACCCGAGGTAGTAGATTGATCGGTGAAGGTGCGCCTGAGACGAGCAAGAGTTGCGCAGTAAGCACGGGACACGAGGTTTATACAGGTTCAGGCCGCCGCGAGGCGTAATACCCTATGTCCTGTGTGTTATTGTATTGTATTACTAGTAGATGAGATATTTTGAGGAGATCCCCTGCCCGCCTTATATAGTCCGGGGGGCAGGGTTTCAAGTCGGTTTACCATAAATAACAGATTATAATCCTAGCCGAACAAGGAAACTAATCGGCTAGATACTGGGAACACTATTTCTTAACCGCCAAGTCTTCATACCAGCGGATATACGCGATCTTCTGGAGATCGCGTAGAGGACGCGTCCTTGACAGTCCGGGCCTGATCGGATGACTTGGCCCATGTATAGTCATACGGGTATACAGGTTTATACCCTCACAAGAACCAAACATACTAGAATCCCTGGTCATATGTTGTGTGCATCCACTATCAAGCACCCAATGCCTTCCTCCGGCCTTGTAATTGACCTAAAAAAGAGATCAATTCTTTTTAGGTACCCAATGTTGCTTGGGTCCTTGGAGGTTAGTGACTAAGCTTTTTGGTACCCAAATGGTCTTCTTCTTTGGACCCAACATGGATGTACCAATAAACTTAGCCTTCACACCATTTGGGCCCTTAGTGAGAATGTAGTAAGAATCAAATTTAATTGAGGATACATGAGTGTTGGATTGCTTGCTTTTGCATTCATGCTCTAAATGACCAACTTGCTTGCATTTTGTGCAATACCAGCCATTTCTCTTCACAAAACAAGTCTTGTGAGGAGCAAATGCGACTTTACCTTTCTTGGGGATATAGCCTAATCCCTCTTTATGGAGAGATGCCCTTTCGCTACCCAAGCACATAAGCAAACGGTCTTCACCACCATAAGCCTTAGCTAAGGAGTAATTGAGCTTTTTAAACTCCTCCTTTAGGTTCTTGTTCTCATCTAGTAGTGAGGGGTCACTAGTGGGTGAGGTAGTAGTGGAAGTGCTACGCAACAACAATAGGTTCACAAGATATATCACAAGTCACACCTATGTTGCAAGTTTTAGTTTCCTTCTTTCTAATTTGACTTTGCAAGTCCTCATTTTGAGTCACTAGTGAGGAATGAGCTTCATCAAGCTTGATGTGAGACTTTTGGAGCTTCTTATGGTCTTCCTTTAGACTCTCATAAGATGCCCTAAGCTCATCAAGTTGTTTCTCAAGGGAAAGTCTATCCTTGCGCAACCCCTTGCATTCCTTTCTAAGTGAATCAAAATGAATACGAGCATCATCAAGCATATCAATTATTCTTCTTTTGTTAGGTCATCATCACTATCATCATCACTAGATTCGCTATTGGATGATACCTTTGAGCCTTTGGCCATGAAGCAAGAAGGAGTGTGGAAGATAGAAGGCTTGTCATGAATGGCAATGCTTGCATGTGCCTTCTTCTTGCTCTTCTTCTCATCATCACTATTTTCATCGCTTGAAGATGCATCACTATCCCATGTCACCACCTGAGAGTAGTTCTTCTTCTTCTTGTCTGATGATTCTTTCTTTTCTTTCTTCTGCTTCTTCTCATGCTTGTACTTCTTTTTGCCCATGTGCTCATCATCACTAGAGTGTTTCGGCCACCAAGTGATCTTTGCTTCCACAATTGAAGCATCTTCTTGGCCCATCAAACTTCCTTGAATTCTTCTTTCTTCTTCCCGGTAGCCCTTCTTCTTCATGAACTTGCCAAATCTTCTCACTAGAAGAGCCATTTCCTCATCACTCTCACTTGTGCTAGAACTGTCTTCACTTGACTCAATTTTTGTTTTGCCCTTGCCCTTTGATGATGATGTGGCCTTGATTGCCACACTCTTCTTCTTTTCATCCTTGGAGTCTTCATCCTTCTCTTTCTTCTTCTTGTTTACTAACTCCTCCTTGTCATCATCATTTCTATAAGCATCATGGGTCATCACCTCCGGTAGCATTTGGTTTGGTGTCAACTCACTCAAGGTAGTCTTCACAAAAACCGTGATCAAGGTAGCAAAGCGCTTGGGCAAGCTCTTTAGGAACTTCATGGAGAAGTCACTATCCTTTACTTCTTCACTAACCGCCTTGAGCTCATTCACTATCACTTGCAATCTATGAAATATTTTGGCCACACTTTCATCTTCCTTCATCTTGAAGCTAGCAAATCTATCCTATAGGATGTATGCTCTTGCGGTCTTCACACCCTTGGTGCCCTCATATGATTCCTCAAGCTTCTTCCAAGCTTCATGAGCACTCTCAATGTTCTTTATTTGCTTAAAGACCTTCTCATCCATGGCCTCATGGATAGAACACACCGCAATGTCATTGAGTTGGAGCAACTTTTCTTCGGTGGTTGTGGGGTTGGCCGCATTGGCAATCTCAATCTTGGTCTCCACAACCTTCCGAACCTCTCTATTGATTGACTTGATGTGTGAGGTCATCTTGCTCTTCCAATATGCATAATTTGTACCATCAAACTGGGGTGGCTTCTTGGTGTTGTTTATGTGAATGTTGAGTTGAGCCATTTTAACACCGTAGGTTGTTAAGCCTCAAATCAATGGTGCCTCGGCTCTGATACCACTTGAAAGGTCCTAAATGGCTAGAGGGGGTGAATAGCCTATAAAAATTCTACGAACAACACTCAAAGCAAAATGGTTAGACAATTAAACGGCGAAGCAAATTTAGCACTAGCCTACTAAAAATGCAAGCCAACTAACCATATAATCTCTAAACCACACACAAGAAGCTAAGTCACTACTTTACTCTACTCCTAGGTGAGCAACTACAACAAGAGCTACACAAGAAAGTAAATACACAAATGTAAAGGGTAGAGTGGTGAATTTTATACCGCCGGTGAGGAGAAGATGAATACCAATATGAACAATCACAATACACAAGATGAATCCTCGGTAGAAAGATGACACAAATATTTTTACCGAGGTTCAATTGCTTGCCAGCAAGCTACTACTCGTTGTAGCGATACACTCACTTGGAGGTTCACGCACTAATTGGCATCACACGCCAAACCCTTCTCAAGGGTGCCGCACAACCAACACAAGATGGGGATCCACCAAGCTACGAGCAATCCACTAGAGTAGCCAATTCGTGATCTCCCACGGGGTAGGCTCAAGAACCCCTTACAACTTCACCGATCGGAGGTGGAGACAATCACCAACTCCCCTCAATGATCCTCGCAGCTCCAAGCCGTCTAGGAGTCAGCAAACTCCAAGAGTAACAAGAGAATCCACTGCGAAAAACAATCACCAAGTGCCTCTAGATGAACACACTCAAATAATGCACTTGATGCTCTCCAATCTCACCAAATGAGGATCTCAATCAAGTAGAAGATGTGAGAAAGGAGTGGAGAGGCTCACTAGTTAGTAAGAGTGATGAGAATGGCCAAGAGAGCCTCCCCAAACCGGCCAAGCTCCTTTTTATAACTTCCTCACAAAACTATAGCCGTTAGGGGCTTCCTGCGCACCGTCGGACGGCCACATGCGCACCGTTGGACCAACCACACGATCCGATGCTCCGGATTTGAGCCACGTGTCCCTACTCATTTGAAGATGACTGTTGAAGCACAACGGCTCTTTGCTCGCGCCAAAACAGACCGTCGGATGCTCGAAACCGTCGGGCTAAAGAGCTCCAGCGTTCGACGCTTCCAGAGAGGTTCCAGAGCGCTAAAAATGTGTCAGACTCTGTCCGACGCTCATCGTCAGACTAACCGAACGCGTACGACGCCTTCTCATCTCACCACGTGTCGCTGTGCTACTACGCTGCACCGTCGGACTGAAAGAGATTAGTCCGACGCTCTCTTTCAGCGCGTCCGACGCTCGGCAACTGTTAACTGTCGGACCCAAGCCGATGGTCCGACGCTTGGATGATAGCAGCGTCCGACGCTCATTTCTCTATTGAAACTTCTCTGTAAAACACTGAATCCTGCCTCGCAAGCTCGCCAGGAGGGAGAGGGGACCCAAACCCCTCTCTACCACTCAAACTTCACCCCGTTTCTAAATGTGCTAACACTCCAAAGTGTCTCTCACTTTAGTGCACGGGTGTTAGTATTTTCCAAAGAGTTTCCACGGGTTTTGTTAGTGTCACTAGCATCTACATGCATATGCAATGAACATGAACACCTAGTGGCACTTTGATAACCGCATTTCAAAAATGATTTCTCCCATCTTGATAGTATGGCTATCTATCCTAAATGTGATCACTCTCTATAGAGCCTTGATCACCAAAAACAAAAGAGCTCCTATTGGTTATACCTTTGCCTTGAGCTCCTACCCTTTCACCATCCTCCTTCTCATCTCTTGATGAAGCTTGTGGACTCCTTTTGATGATGGACTTATACCATTTTCATCGATGCCGTCATTGGGGCTTTCTCCTCTTGTTGATGGACTTACACCATTTGCACGGATGCCGTCATTACCCTTCACTTGTGGCCTCCACCGACCCGATCCTTTGCTCCATCTTGGTGTTTGCTAATTGTTCTCATGAAACACTTAGAGCAAAACATTGGCAAACTATGTTTCATCAATTACCCAAAACCAAACATGGGCTTTCAACCTCCCACGGGTTATTAAAACCACGTGAGGTGCCTGTGTGGTCGAACATCTGGTAGCCAGTGAATGCTGGCCCCTGTGGAGTTGGGTCTGCGCCATAGTATCTTTGCGGTATCCGGTCTAGGCGTGCTGATGCGCTTCTGCCGATAGTGGCCCTGCTTGGCAAAACAATAAAAGAAGGTGCAGCATACAATCCGAGTCTAGGGTTAGGCAACGGGATCTTGGTTGCATCACCATGATAAATCATAGTAATGGGAATGTTGTTCTTCCCTCTTTTTATTATTTGAGCCTGTCTGAAATGTTCAATGGTAATCGCGGGCCGGTCTTCAGTTATAAAATCAAGCGTGGCATTTTCTAGAAGACTGAAACTGCCGGCAAGTCGAGTTACCAAAGAGGTATACTCGATGTGCCCAAACTTCCTCTCAAAAGTTTTGATCCAATGCTCTACCAAGGCATAAATAGGTGAAACTTTCCTACGTCTAGCCATGGCAAACAAAATTTACAAATCCTCGATCCTAACAATGCGAACATCATCCCTAGGAAAAAGTGTAATTCCTAGCCAGCGATGCATAAAGCGCAAAGTAGGCAGCTGAATGAAATTGGTAACAGTATGTCTACAACTATTCTCATCAGTTATCTCCTTCCAAAATTTAGCTCTATCAAATTCAGGCAAAGCAACATCCATGTCTATCACACATTCCGAATTAAAACCAAGGTGTTGGCTAAGTTCTTTCCATGTTAAAGAAAATTCCTTGTTAAAAAGTCAGAAAGAAACTCCATTATTTTTAGCTTTAAGTGTGCAAAGAAATTCGGCAGTGAGAAGCTTGCTACCTGGCTCGGTCATTTGCCAAAAATCCTCCCAACCAATCTCATGAAAGATAAGGGGGAATTCAGTGTCCGTACCTGTGTCATGGAGAAGGTCATCGCTGAAGACACTCTTCAGCGTGAACGGGAGGTTCTTAATGGTCATCTGCTCCCCCTAAACTATAACAGGTCCCATCTCTCTCCAAACCTAACGTGCCTTCTCGGGGCGTCGCAACTTCAAATGCTTCTCATCGGTGAGGATGACAGTGGGTGCAGTAGGCAGTTCTTGGGACGGAGAGTCAACGTTCTTATCCAAACCGTCCGATGAACGGCTCCGGGTAGAGCTTGACGATCCCGCGGGGGTGAGCATCTTTTTGAACCAGCTCATACCTGCAAAACGTTAGTGCACACGACAAAAGAAAACTTGCACAGGGGGTTAGCACAAGAAAATGTTAGAGGTGAGCCGTCCAGAAGTCAGTCATTCAAAAGTTAGTCGTTCAAGGATTTGTTCAAGTTGATCAAGGTTTTAAGCTCAAACTTGAGATGACTATCTACTTTGGTTTTAGTTGGACATCATCTCCGCTAGGTGCTATGTTTTTCCACTCGGGAAAATAGCAGAACATCTATTCTCACAGGCTTCACTTTCAGTTCTCTCTACTCTTCTAAAGGAAGAGCTAGCTACTCTCAAACTCTTTGAATGAATTTGCAGACGAAAGGTAAGCTCTCGGGTTTGGGATGGTGCAAATGGAGAGCTAAGCACTTGGGATTTTATAGAGGAGGAAGGGGGAGGTCGGGCGACCTACCCATGGGGTCAGCCAACCCTACATGGGTCCTCTTGCTCTCTCCTTTCTCGTGGGTGCTCTCTGCCTCAATCCAAAGCCGGAGAATGTCCTTTGGTGCTCTGTTGGCTGGTTCCCATAGTGGTGCATGAATGTGATAGGGTTGATGGAAAAGAATGGATGGTAGTGAATAATAGTGGATGATAGTGGGTGATAATGGAGGTGGAGGTGATGGGTGTGATAGGTGTGGGACCCATGTGTCTCCCATATTCTACCATAGACAAATACCATGCAACTACGAACTATGAAAATAATACTTTTATGAAATTACAAAATGCAAGGAATTGAAATATGAAATTTTTATAATTTTCTGACTCTGTGGTGAAATAACTCTACCGGGAGTTTTTACGCTCCAGGAAAAACCTATATGAGACTCTAAAAATATTACTATGCAAATTTCTATTTTGTTTTTATGATGCATATGAGTAATATAAATGCGGGAAATAAATGCGGGTAAATACCAAGTTACCTCTCGGCGAAGGTTTGGGATATTTTTCTTGTCCGCCGAATCGTACTTCATCTTCTTGCTCGGTTAATGGGTGAATTCTCCAATCCAGGAGATGATGATCCAGCTGGTTCGTCCTCTCCTTACACCATATTTGCAATGAGTTGTTGTTCTGGTCTTGCTCGGAAAGCAAACCGCTCTTCTTTCCCGTTTATGTTGAATCTGATTTCTCCTGCCCCGACATCAATGTGAGCATTGGCAATGCTCAAGAAAGGTATCCCAAGGATGAGGGATACTTTCAAGTCTGGTTGCATGTCTAGGACCACAAAATCTACTGGCAGGAAGAAGTCTCTTATCTTCGCTGGAATGTTTTCCGTGATTCCCTCAGAGTAGCAAATTGATTGATCTGCCAGTTGAATGCACATTGATGTGGGCTCCAGAGTGGAATATCTGAGCTTTTCAAAGACTGATTTGGGCATCACACTGACACTTGCTCCAAGATCGTATAATGCATTGTTGAAGTATTGCTCTCCGATCGAGCAATCTATAGTGGGGCATCCTGGATCTTTCTTCTTTTCCGGTGCTATATTGAGGATAGCCGCGACAGTGGTCTCTTCTTGTTTAGGATGTCTCTGATGTACTGTGCATAAGTGGGGGGGGGACTTGAAGGGCATCCAATAGTGGTATGTTGACATATAGCTTCTGGACGACTTCATTAAATTTGCCAAACTGCTCATCTTGTTGATTCTTTTGGTTTCTTCGTGGGAATAGTAGGAAGTTGACGTCATAGAAATCTTGTGTCATTTCATGCTCTTGTGGTGCAACTTCTTGCACTTCGGCGTCTCTCTTTTCTTCTGGTTCTGCTGGTGCCACCGGTACTCTAGTTGTTCATTGTGGATGTGTTCCTTTTGGATATGGAGGATCTTGGGTTGATTTGCCACCTCTCATAGTTATAGCTTTGACCTGCTCATGGTTAGTGGCAAAAGGCAATGCAACAGACAACTGTGCTATTTGTGATTCTATCTTCTTATTAATTATAGACAAGTTGATCTTTAATACATGAAGAAAAGTTATCCATTTTGACATTTATACTTTCCAAGATTTTATCATTAGAGGCAAGTTCCTTAGCAACGTGATCATTAATTTTAGCTTGCTCTAATATCAAATATCTTAAGGATGGTTGTCTAGGATAGTTACATGGGTATTTACCTTGGTTGGATTGTTGTTGTTGAGAATGACGTTGATGTCTTCTTGCGGTGGATCAAACTTCACTCCTAAGTACTCTCCCCTTTTGTTCTGTGTGTTGAATGCATCTTGAATAGCTTGACGATACTTCTTGTAGTTGTCCCATTGTGCGAGCCAACCCAATAGTTCGTCCATCTTAGTTGATAATGCACACAGTTCTTTGGTTGTCTCCTCACTCTGATGACAATGTTGAGTATTGTCATGGGTCCAGCTTTGTTTTTTTGCTATTTTCTCTATAAGTGCCTCACTTTCCCCGGGGTGAGTGACAGGAATGATCCTTCAGCAGTTGCATCAAGTTGGTTACGACTCCTTTGAGTTAATCCATGGTAGAAACCTTGCAGGTGTAACCAATCTTCTATTCCATGATGGGGACAATCTGAGATGTATTCTTGATATCGCTCCCATGCTTCTGAAATGGTTTCTTCTTTTTGCTACTGAAAGTCGGTAATCTTTCCTCTTAAGGCATTGGTTTTGCCTATAGGGAAAAACTTTTCTAGGAAGGCCTTAGAACACTTTGCCCATGTGTTGATGTGATCTTTGTTGGCGTAGAACCACTGCTTCTCTCTTCCCAAGAGTGAAAATGGGAACAAGCAGAGTAGTATGATATCTTGAGCAACGTTCTTGATGGTGACGGTGCTACTAATCTCTAGAAAATTCTGAAGATGAGCACTTGCATCTTCATGTGCCTTTTCACTGAATGACATAGCTTGAACCATGTTGATGAGGCTTGGCTTGAGCTCAAACTCTAAATTATCGGTGTTGTGTGCCGGTCCGGTGCGGATGTTCTTGGTGCTTGGTGTAGCGAACTCTCTCAATGTTTTCTCAACCATGACTTCAGAAACGGCGCCAAAAATGCATGTTGATATTAATTAAGTGTCACTTGGTAAATTACTTAGCCACCTCTTTTAAACCTATATCTCTTACAATAAGTTGTCATCCCTAGCATGAATATAAGAGACATGTATGGAAACTACCCAGATTAATACTAAGCAGTTATTATGAATGCAAGTGACTAAAGAGGGTATAAATATAAATAATCAAGTTAAAAGTATCTGCAAGCACACAGATTAATTATACCATTGTAGCATTTTACCGGAGTATTCCAGGGTTGTCGATTTATATTTTTACCACAGGGAGAAAGTATGGAGCCAGGCACGAGTAGATAGATTCAAGTTACATTACTTATGAATAGAATCAATCACATAACATTTACTTAAACAGGGGTAAGCCAATAATAAAGATATGATATGATAATAAAGGCTTAGATAACTTTTCCAGAGAGGTGTGAACTACTCAAAATTAAAGTCAACCAAAGCATAGGATTACTTAAGAGATCAGATTCTTATGTCATTCCTAATTAATTATGTTATTCATCCACTCTAGCAAATATACAATCATGCATAGCACAATTGACTCTTTATCTATGCATCAGGAACATTATTCAAGAAGAACAAGAACGGAGCAAGTCTACCTTCATAATTTAGTTCTACTCTCTCTACATATGGAGAGTGGACTACAAAGGACTCAATAGGAGTGTCACATCCATGATCTACCACATGACCCAGCATATAAAGCGCATTCGCAGGCAAATAATATCTAAGCACCATGCCTCTATAATATCTACCACTTAACCCATTCGAGCACTGGATTAAGCGCTTTGCGAACTCATGCATAAACTCATTACCAATCATAACTATATCAAATATACTACTAGAATGAACTAGGAACATTGTTGGTATTTTTTAACGTCATCACTATTTAACAACATTAAAAACACATGGTACTTAAATTAACTTATCATTAGCATCTAGCCACTTATCTCTCACCAACATCCCTAAGCATTGAAGTAGGTTGTCATCCCTAATTATATTAGCTAGAAATAAAATATTAAATGAATCTATTATTTCGTGTGACTAGGCAGAAATAAATATAAGAATATGAACTAAAGAACAATTCTGCAAGTGGACAGATAATTATACCATTGTAGCATTTTACCTAGAGTATTACCAGGTTGTCGATTTCTATTTATATCACTGGGAAGGTCTAGTAGGATTTATATCTACAACTTATACTGCTAATGTAAAAGATAAACCATAACTATAATCCTACTCATAGCAGGGATAAGTCACATAATAAAAATATATAGGATAAAAATGATCAGTCATCATCATAAATAGGTAAAAATTAGAGCTCATCTAGTCATAACAATAGCTAGCCAATGGATAGATAAAGGAATTAATATCTAAAGTAATTCTATAACTACGTCAATGAATACAATGATTAGTGCAATTACATCTAACAATCATTGTTTAGCTCTACCTACATCATGATTAAATGTAAAGGAGCATCATCTAATGAGGATATTAAGACACAAGGGTCACCTCCTTCGCGACCGCGCTCTGCTAGACCTATATACGGAGGGTGGACTACAGAGGAATCAACGTAGCTATCACCTACGCGAACTACCACATGACCTGACACATCAGGGTGCACTCGCAGATAAGCAAGATATCTAAACACCACGTCTACATACTGCTAATCATTCATCCACGATATCTCTGAACGAACGCTATACGAGCAATTATATAAATTCAATAGGATCAAACTAACTATGCTAGACATATAATCAAAGTGAACAATGATTATTGCAATTAAGAACATATATAAGATTAAGAACAATATTTCCCAAATCATAATGTTGAATACAATAAGAGAAAAGAACTAGAACTATACCGAAGTCCGCGCTCCAGATAGACGCCAGGGACTCCGGATCCCGCTGAAGAACTATAACTCCTCTACTTATAATCTAACTAGGCTAAAGTTATGAACTAGAGAGGCTCTGGATGGCTTGATCTCCAAATGACTTGATGCCTCCAGGGAGGGGGTCTACCCCTTTATTTATAACCCGGTGGGATGAACGTGCGCCGTAGGATCAAACCGACTTAACCAAGGGCCGAGATGACTCCTAATAGGCGGTGAAGGAACACTCCAGAAGGCAGGGCCCAAACCCTAGAGGAGGGCGCCGCCCGGCCCCCCTTGGGGCCGGCCAGCCCCACCTGGCAAGGTCCGAGGCCCCGGTTGCTCGGGTGTCTTCTAGATGCTTCTAGGGTTCTGATGACGGTGTTTGCCTTCGCGGTTAAGTTTCGTGTCTTTTACGCACTTTAATCCCTCTTTTACACTTTCTTGGAATAATCTCTGGAAAATACAGAATATGTAAAACTCATGGAAATTGTCAGTTAAAACCCTAGACTAGTGTATATTCATGTGTCCTTTCGTGTCTAAAGTTCTAATAGAATTTGACGTTATCCACCTTCAACAAACATAACAAACCGAAACATAGTCATAAAATAGCATAAAGTCATAATAAGAGGTAATATAGCAGATTTACCAATCTCTAGTAGACAGGCGATCCAGAATCCTGAGCCGAAGGCTCAACTCTACTTCAATCTACTATCTAGATCTAAACTAGAACTTTGATTATCTAACCCTAATCTCTAGTAGAGAGCTCTTCTCTTGATCTGAGATGAGATCTGAATTATCTGATATAAAACCCTGGGGGGTCTGGGGGTCCTTATATAGGTCGATGGGATGAACCGTAGCCCTTGGATCAAACCGACTTCGACGGGCGGTGGAGATTGCGTGAAATTTCAGGATGTGGGTCCACGTCGAAGCGCACATGGAACGGAGACCCTGATAGGTCAGCCGACCATGTCAGAGGGTCGGCCGACCCTCTGTCTATGCCAAGTGAGCCCCGCTTCATCGGGCGTGTCTCTGGTGTTCTCTGTTGACATTTATTAAACACTAAATATAACCATCAACTATTGAAAAAAAGATCTAAAATAAATTGCAAACAGTAGTTGTAGGGTTCCTACTAACGAGTTCCACGAGTTTTGCTGTTCCCGGTTGTTTTGCAGGAATATTTAAAATTGCACGGAATAAAAGTATCTCGAAAGGTGAATTGGAGCACACCATTGCGTAGAGCTCGTCACGCTGATCGAAACGGATATATTACCTGTTATATTTAGACACCGGGGTAAAAAGAAACAAATTTCGGAAGACCTATAAATATAGGTGGGACCCACCTACACAGTCCCATGCAGGCTAGCCCCACCGGCACGTTGCCATGCACGCCGGCAGCAGCAACGCAGCAGCAGCAAAGGCCAACAGGAGCAGCGGGCAGCCTGGCCCCACGCGCAGGCGTTGCCTCCCAATAGGGGAGCGGACGGCCGAGCTGGCCAATCCAGCAGTGCCACGTGGCGGCCGCAGTACAGCGCGTGCGCGCGCTCGCGCGGGAGCACGGAAGCGAGCGGCAGCGCGGCTTTTCGCCCCCAGCCAGGACACGTGGCCGCCTGGGACCGGCTCCCCCTCTAGTTCAGTCGCCCAGGAGCGCGCAGGTGCAGGTGGGCTGCCCCAACCAGCGGGTCCAGATGACCAGAAGCTCCTAGAATTCTCCAGAAACGCAGACAGCGCCCGGTTTCTTCGGTTCTGCTCCGGTTCAGGGCCTATATGGCCGGTTCTTCTCCGGTTTTCTGCGCAGGTCGGTTGGGAGATTAATTGGCGACCAAGTAACATCCTCCAACATCCGTACAAGGTCAGTTTGATCCAATGGCGGGCATAAAACAGTGACGCGGATCGATGACGTGGCATCCGCTTGATCCTCAAGCTATCTCCCCTATATAAGGACGCCCCAGGCCCCTCCAGAAGGCATTCTACGCCCCGGAGCTTCATATTCTCTACATAAATTAGGGTTAGGTCCCTCTAGTTGATCTAGTTCTATTTCATCTAGTTCTAGTTCTAGTTCATCTAGTTGTAATTAGAAAATAGAGAGAGAGGAGAGGAGAGAGATCTAAGGAGGAGCCGGCCTGTCAGATCTTCCTCAACTTTGTACCTCTACGGAGACAATTCTTCCTTGATTCATATTCAAGTTCGTCAGTCGATAATTCTAAGTTTTCTATTTAATTAAATTCAGTTCTTTCTTTACTTTGCTTATGGGATCTCCGCTCGTATTGAGTGCTCTAGTTAGTGTACATGATTAGAGTAGTGTTCATTGGTGTAGACGTGGTGTCTAGGCTAGTGTTTACATGAGGTTGCGCCCAATTCTTACGGTTACCTGTGGTAGCCCCAGAGGTGACAGCTCTGTCGGTCTTCGTATTCGACCACGTCGGAGTTGGTGTTTCGTAGAGCTTTTTGGCAGCCTTCCTCGATTACCCCTTCTCAGTCTATTCGAGAATCGGAAAGGTATTGTTGCTCCAAAGTAGGTTTAGTTTGGTAGGTCTGATCCTTTTTCATCTACTTTACTTTAGATAACCCCTCTCTACCCACCAAAAATATATATATCTCACTTATCCTTGGACGTTCTTGATTTGTTTCTAGTTCACTTCGCGTTCCCCGTGGAAAATCGATACCTTGGAATACTCTTAGGTGAAAGCTATAGCGGTATCCGTGCGCTTGCGGATTAATCTGTGTACGTTAATAAATACCAACAAGCTTTCTGGCGCCGTTGCCGGGGAACGATAGCTGTTCTGGGATCAAAGCAAGTTCGTCTGTGTATCTTTTTTTTCTTACCACCACCTTTACCAATTGGATTCCACACCCATTTATGAATTTTCCGCTCCAAAGGGTGAATTACTAGAGCCACCACCATCATCACATCCTATTCTTATGGATGGCTTTCAAATTTGCCCTGGTTTCATAGCCATGGTTCGGGAGCAACCCTTCTCTGGATTAGAGGACGAAAATCCCTACACTCACCTTAGAGAATTTGAGCAATTATGTGCTTGCTTGACTATTTCTGGCATGACACATGAGACCTTGAAATGGATTTTGTTTCCGTTCTCTCTTTCTGAGAGGGCAAGACATTGGTATGATCATAACGTTAGAAGTGTAGATGGAAATTGGGAAAAACTTCGAGACAAATTTTGTCTTGCTTTCTTCCCAACTTCCAAGATCGCCGCTCTTTGAATAGAAATTCTTACCTTTCAACAAAAGGAGAAGGAGAACATAGGAGCAGCCTGGGCTAGATTCATAAATCTTATCAATACCGGTCCAACCCTTTCCTTGCCTGATAATGTGCTTCTTAGCCACTTCCAACTTGGTCTTAGCAAGGAAGCTGCTCTACATCTCGACTTATCTTCTGGAGGTTCGTTCTCGCACAAAACCATTAGTGAAGGGAAAGCTATTTTAGAGAAAATCCTAGAAAACACCCCTTACACAGGCATTTTTGATGAATTTCCTGAAGAAGAAGAAAAAGTCGAGCCAAGCCCCGACCAACAAAAGGAGGTAGACACAACTGAATCTAAAATTCCTTCAAATCCTTCTTATAATTTAGCTGTCGAAGAACCTCCCACTATGGGAACACAACACATTTTGGAAGATGATGAACCGAATCCTTCCATGTTCCCCTTTGAAAACAAGGATGGTCCTTTTGAAGATTTTGGAAACGCCTTGAATTTACCTGTTCAAGTGAAGCCTCTGGCACATTCAGTGTCATCTAAGGATGACGATGGTCTACATAATGAACCTTTCCTTATAGAACACATTAAAGGATTATCGGCCATCATGAGTCATGAGTGGTTGGCAGAATCGGAGTTATCCACCGAGGTAGCCCGAATTATTGCTCCCTTAGACATCATCTCTTGCATCCTTAAGGGAACCACAATAGAGGCTCACTATAGTCCTATCGTTGGGATGAATATTATTTCAAAGGCTTTGGCCGAACAACTATGCCCCAACGAGTTCGTGATCCCATCTCATAGGCTTCTAAGAATTCCTTCTGGAGTTACTCTAGAATGTTATGGGGTCATAAGGTCTATCTCTTTGCGAATAAGATGTTCTGAATATCGTCTAGATTTTCATATCTATGATATCTGGGACACATCCCTCTTGAATGGTGTGCCTTTTGGGGCACTCTTTCAAGAGGGACCAAAGCAAAGTATCTTAAACCCAAAATTAGGAAGTTCTCCTATTGCCATCTCGCTTGCACGCTATTGATGGTGGATATACCCTAAAATTCCACATTCAAACATCGTCAACAGGCCTCGGATCCAAGGGAGAATAAATACAACATGAGCACATTTTATCAATAACGAGTTCCACTTGTACTCTTAGCTTGTGATTGTAGGGAACACCAAAACAGTGCAAAAGTGAGTAGCTAGGGGCTAACTACATGGTTCGGCCGAACCATGTCATGTTGCCCCAGGCCACCACCTTTCAACATGGTGCAAACAACATCAAATGGAAGAGATCCAAGCCAAGGGTGGGCCCACCCATGGGTCGGCCGAACTGGCCATGGGGCCCACCTGGCTCTGGTGACATGGCAGGATCCGTGTGACACTCCAACCAAGTCATTTCATCCATCGGATCAACTTGTGCTTTCATTCAACGGTGGAGATCAAAGGCACACAGATTGAGGCATGAAACGAAGCAATCAAGACAGGACAAGTACCAGGGGAGACCCTATGACTGGTGGGGACCACACCAGGCGTGGCCCCACCCATCATAGGGGTCAGTCGAACCAGGTGGTGTGGCCCCCAGCCACCGACGTTCCCCACTGACTCCAAGCATGCTTCCCATGTGCTCAAATTGCCAAGACCGTCCATTTTGAGGCGGTTACAAGGCGGTGGATCCAAGGGTGGAGAGTTGAGGAGCACACGGATCGCTGACGCGGCATCCCACCACTCTCCACTATAAATAGAGGCTGCCCACTCCTCTTCAAAGGACATTACACAACACAAGACAAGTCACAAGTCACAAGAGTTCTACTCTTTAGTAGTAGTATTAGTCTAGTGTGGGAGTTAGAGTCGAGTCGAGCTATGCTCGGAGTCTCCAGAGTCATCTGCTGGAGAGTCTGGTATAGCTCTTGTACCTTTCCTTCTGTAAGACTTTACCTTTATCAATATATTATCTTTACTTTACTTTACTAAGTCTCTACTTAGTGCATTACTATTCTTTATAGTATTGTTGTGTTTTATCTTAACTAATAGTTGAGTTATATTGGATAGTGATCCTGTAACCAGCTCACGTGTGTAGTTCATCACCTATCATCGGGTACTTTAGTTATTGGTACACAACTAGAGTAGTAAGGCTTAGTGTAAGCGTGGTGCTTAGACTAGATCTTGCCTTTGAATGCCGCTTGTCGCACGGATTGTTTGTGGGTGCTAGCAGGTGGTGACAGCCCTGTCTAGTCTTAGTATCCCTCCACATGTTTTAGGCAAGTTCTTAAAAGGTAGGCTCCCATAAGAGAATAGCCGCTTCGGGTAGAGGTTATATCTCTTACTGTCTCGCCTATCCCCTACACACCGGAAGTAAGGTAGCTGTCTTGATATACTTCATCTATTTGATAAGATAGTTCACAAGAGTAAAGTAAGTGTCATAGGAGTCTTATACTCACTCATTGTCCTCCCACCTAGCTATACTCTACTGGTTATCTTTAATTATCTCAAAATCTTGTCGTGTCTTGGTGTCATTACCCTTTCCTCTATATATCGATTTACCCTCCTATCACTAGTTGATACTAAGTTGCTATAGACTTAAGGATCTCTCTCTCTTTTTATTAATTATTCCTAGCAACCACTTTCCTCTTGGGATAAAAAGAAATAATGATACCTTGGAATACTCCCGGTTGAAGTGCTACAGCGGTATATTCTGTGCGCTTGCGGAATTATCCAATAGACATAAGAAATACCCTCAGGCACTTCTGGCGCCGTTATCAGAGATAGCCTAACACCCTGACTCTAGTGGTTGCGCTAAGAAGTGTCAACAAGCATTTCTGATGCCGTTGCCGGGGAAAGCATCAGTCTAAGAATATTAATAAAAAAATTGAATCCGGAGTCTACTATCAATTTAGTTATTGATTAGTGTTAGGGGCTTACCCTTGTCTGTGTTTCTCGTTACTGTGAAGCTAGACAGTGTATGAGCTGTTTCCAATTGCCATCAAATTATATTGAAGATCCTGAGCAATTGTTGAGAAGAACTAGACGCCGTCAAGTTCCACCTCAAAGGTTCATCTCAAACCTGAATCTGTTCGAGGAAAGAGGCTCTGCACTATCAACCGAGGAAGCTATGGCCCAAAGGACCATCTCTGAGTTCTCTGCACCATCGGCTGACAACATTGCCACCGGTCCGCAGCTCAACTTGGGGGATGCTACCTTTGAGCTCAAGCCAGCGCTTATCAACATGATGCAAGCCAATCCATTCTGTGGGAAGCCACTTGAAGACGCCAATGCCCATCTCCAGCACTTTCTAGAGGTATGTGGGACTTTCACCATCAAGAACATCTCAGCTGACGCCATCCGCCTTCGTCTGTTCCCATTCTCACTGCTTAGGAAGGCGAAGCAATGGTTCTATGCCAACAAGAGTGAAGTCACCACCTGGGAGAAATGTGCCAACGCTTTTCTCAAGAAGTTCTTTCCAATGGGCAAAACAAGCGCTCTCCGTGGAAAAATCTCAAGCTTCCAACAGCAAGATGACGAGATGATTCCCGAAGCATGGGAACACCTCCAGAAGTACATTCGTGCCTGTCCTCATCATGAGATTGAAGAATGGCTCCTAATCTAAGGTTTCTACCATGGGCTGACTGGATTAGCTCTTAGTCACCTTGATGCTGCCGCTGGAGGAGCATTCTTGCAACACAATGTCAAAGACGCCAAAGACCTCAGTGAAAAGATGGTTATCAACCAAGGATGGAATGAGGAGCGTCTCCAGCCCAAGAAAAGGGATATGCACACCGTTCATAATGTAGACATGCTCTTAATAAAAATGGACCTCTTGATGAAAAAGATCGAGGAAAGTTCCAAGAAGGAACAAGAGGCCATTAGACCCACTGCCACCGCACGAGCAATTGAAGCTGATCCATGGTGCGAGGTATGTGGTGGATAAAATCACTCGGGCAACAACTGTCCCGAGATGAAGGAGGAAGTGAGCTTCATCAACAACAGCAACAACAATGGGTATCGACCCTAGCAACAAGGAGGATGGAACTCGCGCCCCTTCTACCAACGAAATCAAGGTAATGGTTACAGCAATAATTTTAATAATTCTTATGGTAACCAACCTTCTCTTAAAGATCTTGTCTTAGGCCAATCTAAAATTAATGATAGCATAAAAAAGAAAATAATGGCTAATGATAAGATTCTTGAAAATCTTAGTGAGAAAATGAATAGCTTTAACACTGCCATGAAAAATCAATTGAACTTTAATAAAATGTCAGAAACCCAATTAGCTCAAATAGCAGCAGCTGTCCCATCATTCGAACAAGGTAAGATCCCAGGGAAACTTGAGGAACTAATTGAGGGTGTTAAGTTAATTTCCACGAGGTTTGATAAGCCTCCGGTTAGGCAAAACCCGGGTTGTCTTCTTGATCCGCCATTCATGGCCAAGAAGAGCGACCCCGGTCATCCTACCATCACTTGCGAAATCGGGCCGCACACCTTCGACAACGCCTTCTGTGACCTTGGATCTAGAGTGAACATCATGTCCAAGGTAATGTATGAGAATTTGCTAGGGGGGCCTTTGTACCCCACTTTTGTCAAATTGCAGATGGCCGACCAATCAATCCGGTTCCCCGAGTGATTGACAAAGGACATCCTTGTCAAAGTTCAAGATGAATACATCCCCGTTGACTTCATCATTCTTGACATGGGGGCCGATGACAAAGTCCCTGTCATCCTGGAAAGGCAGTTCCACAACACCATGAATGCCATCATCTACGTGGAATCCGGCCAAGTCCACTTCCAACTCCTAGGTAAGAGAATTAAATGTCCTTTCAATGGTTATAAATCGATGCAACAGGCAAGGAAGAATCTGTGGAGAAACAAGCCACAATATGCACCCCGCCGAAAGAATCAACCGCCAAGGTCTAAAAAGGCCGAACTGGTAAGTAAGGCTGAGGTGGTAAACAAGGCGAACTCCGCTGAATCACAAGCATCAACCAAGAAGGAATGGCGGAAGAAAGAGGTGCGATCATCACGGTCTCCGTCTCCGGGACCGATCGAAGCACCCAAAGAATGAACCCGAATTGGAGAGGTCCCGCTCTACGGACCAAAAACATGGAGCCCTTGCTGGTAAGGTAAATCAGCATTTACCCCATATTTAATTCTTGCATTTCAATTTTTGAATTTCCTGCATTGCATTTCATGTTTAATTTTGGAAATAATTTATTTCGACAAAATAAAATAAGTAGATGAATAAAACTTGAAAAATATTATTTCTGCTCACACCTGAGGTGGTGGGACCACCTAGGTGGGGTCGGCCGACCCCACCATGGGGCCCACCCACCTCTGGTGGTGTTGGCCCGGTGTCCTGATCATACTCCTAAAATTTGAACACCAGCTCCTTTTGAATTTTGGTCGACCATTCTTTTGTCATGACCACTCTCATATGTTTCAAGGAGAATCCAACACCCACATCCATCTAAATTTTGAAAAGTGGGCACTTTGGCATGCATGAGTGCTCCCATGGTCCATGGGAATCACTTTAAACATATCCCCACTTTTGTCATTCACATTTAAACAAAGGAATCTCTAAATTTTTCAAACTTTTGGTCCACCACTAGTTTGTGCTTTGCTGAACAAAGCAGCACACATTGTTTAAAGCTCAAAAGTGGACCAAGGGTGGTTCGGTCAACCCATGATCAAAGCCTGGTCTGCAGAGTTGTGTTTGAATTCAAACAGATTCCCTGACCAGAGCTAAAATCAATTCTGATTATGACAAAGTGGGTTCGGCCGACCCATCAATAAAGCCCTATCGGCAAATTTGAATTTGAGATCACCTAGATTCCATGTCCAAAGGAGAAAACAACAAAAATTTGGCCATGGGGGGTCGGCCGAACTGGGCCTAGTGGCCTGGCCACCAGCCCTTCTCCCCCTATAAATACCCTTGCATTGTGTGCTCAAATCCACACCCAAACTAGCTGAATCTTCTTGAGCACACAATCTGCCCTCTTCTCTCCATTTGAGCAAGATCTTTCTCAAGTTTAGTTTAAGTTTAGCCACTCAAACCAAAAATCCAAAAATATTGTAGTAGTAGGAGCTTGTCTCACTCTCATCTTTGCTCTCAAATTCTTGTTTGTGGAGGTAACCATACCCGCAAGGACTACTAACAGTGGGATAGCTAATGCTAACGCTAATGCTAATCCCTATTATTGTAGTGTGTTCTTGTGTGAGCTCATTGTTACAGGATGAAGAAGTTCTCCTCCGCACTCAAGAAGGCCAAGAGTGTCGTAGGGAGTTTCTCCCGACGACCCCGCCATGATGAGGATAAAGGAAGAGAAGCTCCACCAAGAAGAAGCTTTGGAGTGCCTTCCGAGAGGACGTTCGACCCCGAGAGCGGCCTCATGCTAAATCAAGAAGAGTACCAAAGGTATACCTCCATTCGACACCGAGGGTATGAACATACTGGCATCATTGACCTTGTCCTTTTGGACAGCATAGGTATGACCGCGGAATTCAATACTATTTTCAATACAATCGGTTGGGGAAGTTTTTGGGAAGTGCTAGAACTTGGAATAGAAAAGCTCACCATTGAATTTCTATGCTCTTTACAAGCCACTGAAAATAATATCTACTTTCGCATGTTCAACCAAGAGTATAATTTAACATGGGGAGTTTTTAGCATGGCACTTGGCTTTGATAATGACTGTCATCTAGACCTTGTTAATGCAACAAGAAGATTTGATAAAGCTGAATTTTGGAAAGCTATAACAGAATCTAATGATTGCTCTAACCCTAAAACCGATGAAATCCATAATCCTACTTTGCGCTTGATCCGCAATTGGATGGCTATAACTTTTCTTCCTGGCTCTAATGTGCAAGTTTCTTTATAATGATGAATTAAGACTGCTCTATGCCATGACAAAGAAAATAAAAGTTTCACCTGCTAAGATGTTAGTCCACTTTTGGATTAGTATTCTCCATAGAAGCGAGCCTATATTCTTCACTTCATTTATCATGCGCATTGCTGAAACAATGGACTTGCTAGATGAAAAACATTAATTTGAATACATTGCTTCTCCTAGAGATGTTGTAACCGAAGATTTCTTCATAAGTACTCAAGTCCTAAAAAGAGATGAAAATGGTGATATAAAAATGATTTATCCCGGCCATACAGCCGAAATCTCCCTCCCTTGTGAGAGGCGTCGGCTGTATGCGCTGCGCACACTAACCATAAATTGGGACCGAGAGGCAAGAAGCCAAAATATTGCAGGATCGAGAAGGGTGACAAGGAGCATGTCACAAGCCGCCCAATTTGAGCAAGGTGGCACACCACGAGCTGTAGGGAGACATGAAGAAGAAGGCGACGAGGCAAGTTCCATGGACATTTCAAGGTCCTCGGAACGGCCTCAACAGTACACTCCAAGAGTGCGCACTCCTCGTCCGTCCACACGGGCGAGGGGCCGTCGAAGCCAAGGATCGGAAATGGATCAACTCATCAACGACATGGGCGCAATGCAAGTTGAGCAAGATGCAACTCTGAATATGGCACAACAAAATGCTCAACTATTGCAAGTTATCCAAGATGAAGAAGCACAACGCTGGGCGGGATGGTTCCAATACTACCCGCCACCACAATGAGCAAAAGGACAAGCTTGGGGAGATCCTCTCCCCCACCAAGGTAAGTATTCTATCCTAACTATTTACATTATTTTAATTTACAGCATATATATAAAAAATGCATAAGATAAAAATACCAAAATTATTTCCCTTATTTCCATATGTCTCATGAATATTTATCTTCCTCATGGAAATGATGAATAGTTGCTCTGTTAATGTTTCTTTAATGCCTAGTTTACAACTTAGTTTTTCTTTGAGTATGGATTACTTGGCTCATTTAAATTATCATGAACCTGAAAACTTTATGGATGCTAAGCACTGGAACTAAGTCTAAGTTGTTGTGAGATATGATATAGTGAAACAAGAGCTACTATAATATTGTTCTAAGCATGCATGATTACTGGAGATTTATTTCTAAATCAAACAAAACCTTATTGTTTTTCAATGGTGATAAATTCCTACCACAGCCATATATGTTACACATGTCTAAAACCTTTCATTTAAGCTATTTGCTTTGTATTGAGTATTGTCAAGTCTTGTTGACCCTTATTGAGAGTCTTATCATGCTCCCAAGATCAAGATCACGTACACACCACATATATACATGTTGCTTCTACACTGGAAGTACGCAACCATATGCCTTTCATTTCCACCAAATAAATGCTCCATGTGTTAAAGTCATAGAAAATCTCTCTTAGTCATTATGGTAGTAGAGACAAAAGGCTATGGAAAATGAAAATAAAAAGAAAGAAAGATGGACACAAGAGAGTCCATAGAAAAGAAAAGAAAAATATTTGAGCAAGTCTAAGCTCATAAATAAAAGAGAAAAATGATAGCCATGTCTCTAAAATTTATTAGAGAGAGATACAATTCAAATAGAGGAGCATTATATTCCATCATCATCCACACAGTTGCACATCTTGATCTAAGGGCATGACACTTCTCTCTTTGGATCCAAGCTTTGACTCTACAACATATGTAAGTAAGTATGCCATATTCTTTCATTCCTACCTTAAGCTCCACATAAGCCATTTTTAGAAGTAGGATGATAAAGAGAAGGCAACATTTACTTTATGCCTTGGTAAGGAATCATACACCATTTGAGCGACATGAGAGAACCATATGAGGAACATTAAGTTGTCTTTTGCAAAACATTGCTAAAACCTCCAGTATGAAATTTGCAAAGAATAAGAAAGGTAGTGAAACGACCTCGATTTCCACGAAGAGAAATCCACAGGCTCGAATTGTAATTCAACAGATTGCTTGGGACAATCCATGAAAATACCCATATCTCAGTTGACACCAGGAACCATACAACGGTAATTAAGTCTTACATAAACACTTATTACATCGCCACACTGGCGGAATCAACAATCAGAGAAGCTTTAGAAGATGTGAAAACGATTCATCCTTCACGGCCAACTTGAGTGTAGCACGTAACCCTATTCCTCGCCATCGCCTTCCTCGAAGTCGTACTCATTCTCGTCACCTGACAGCAAATTTATCAGTACGATTTGTACTGGCCACGGAGCCCACCTATGCAGCATTTGCTTTGTGGAAAGTGGATGCAAGGCTATACAAGCAGACCTATAGGCTGAGGTTTCCTATGCAGCTGTAATCAATGTTTAATTAATCAAGTTTTATCTCCAGTTAACATCATCATCCCTTTTCCCATCACCACATCTCACTTACCCACACCTCGCTCTCATTCGACAGGCCCAACTCCCTCCCGGGCCTATCTCAGCGGCACACTACCACAACGGGTACACTGCCGGAAAAATGTCATCCAGGGGGAGAAGAGAACACTCACTACACTAGTAGAAGCTTCACAGGGAAGGTCCATAGCCAACGAGTTGGCATATGTATCGATCGATCAACCGTATACTCTGCAGAGGTTTCACTACCCACAAGATTAGCCATCATAGGTGTTGCGCAAACACCTAGGCAGAATTCCGGGTGCTTGCTTGCCTAGGTCGATGCCACCCTACCACTCAGCCCTGGGATATTCTGGATCCTACACCGTTATGCTGAGACTGGGAGACACAGTACCGGGCCCATCCAGTGGTACTGTGCATCTAGAACGGAACGGGAACCCATCGACCGTCTCCGCCCACCCTTATCACCTCTCAACCTAGCAGTAGTGGCACCGTCCTACCAAGTAGTCCAGCCGTCTCCCGCCCATCAGAAGCGAGTGAGTAGAAAAGGATTCCCATGAACCTGAAACTAGTCCGTCCTGGGTTTGACCAAGCAGGCATCTCCACTTAGGGGATACTCTCCCCGTGCCATCGCAGCACCTCCGTCCACGGGCTTCAAACCACCAAGGCTATCCCACCCGGGACCTCCTCAACAACTTTACCCACCACAGGTATCTCGCTTGGGGATGCCCAGGTTGCACCCCCGGCACGACTTGCCCCATGGGCTTGTCTCACATCCCACTTGGTCGACATCAACCCTTACCACGCACCCAAGACGCACGCAGCACTCTCTCCCAGTGGTTATAATCAGTTATACACCGTCCCAATTCCACCACATAGCATATAGCAAGTAGAAAGTAGTGGAAGAGTAACAGTAAATTAAGCAGCAGCTAACCTAGCAGCGGACAGCAGGATAAAGTCTTATCAAGGCAGGGAATTCAAATATACTACCATGCAACCAATCCATACATAATCATAAAGCAATAGCAACAATGTCATTTGCAATGCGTAAATAGGATCTAAGGATTTGGTGGGACGTGGCACCTTCGTAGTCGTCTCCTAGCTCCTGAAAGTACTCGTGGTCGTCTTCCTTAGTCAGATCCTCCTCCGGCTCTGAAATCGAACACGAAATAGTCGCGTCAGCGACTCCTATAGAGTATTTTAGAAAAATCCAATAAAATAAAGAGCCAAATGCACACAAACATAATCTTAGATTGTAGATCTCATTTTTCTGATAATTTTGATATATGGTGCGTAATTTTTGGACATCGTATGAATAAGTTATGAATTTCCGAAGATTATCCTATTTTCTGAAAATGGAAAATGGTCTATTAATCAGGGGCAGCTCGGGATTGGTCCACGTGGCGCGCGGGTCCAGTAGTGCGGCAAGTGGCGCCTCAACAGAACACAGACCCGATGGTCGCCCACCAGGTGTTCGATGCTGGTTCCCAGAGAGTCGCCGGCGTCGGCGCAGCTCGGTGGTTGGTCGGGCGAGCTCGACGTTGGTCGGGGTTGCGTCGGTCGTAGCTCGGCGGTGGTCGGGCGAGCTCGACGGTGGTCGGGGGTGGTTCTCAGAGGTCGGGGGGCGTCGACGTAGCTCGGCGGAGCTCGGCGTAGCTCGGCGGTGGTCGGGGGTAGCTCGGCGGTGGTCGGGGGTAGCTCGGCGGAGCTCGGCGGTGGTCGGGGGTAGCTCGGCGGAACTCGGCGTAGCTCGGCGTAGCTCGGCATAGCTCGGCGGAGCTCGGCGTAGCTCGGCGGAGTTCGGCGTACCTCGGCGGGGCTCAGGCGAATCGGAAATTCGGGGCGCCGAGGGTGCCGCTCTCCCGAGCTCTCCTGGGGAGGCTCGGGCGAATCGGAGATTTGGTACGCCGAGGGTGCCGCTCTCCCGAGCTCTCCCGGGGAGGCTCGGGCGAATCGAAGATTTGGTGCTAGCAGGGCTCCAGGGCGTCTGTTCAAGGCGGCGGTGTCTCTCCGGTGCGGCGGACGATGACAGGGCGGCGATGACCATATTTCGGCAAGACAGGGCTCGGCTTTCCCAAATTGGCGTGCTCAGGCAGTCGTCCGACCAGATGGTGGCGGGTTAGAGTCGTGGTATGGCCTCCTTCTCTCCCTCGGCATACGGCGGTTCTCCGACGAGGTGGAGGCGCACGTAGCCAAGGCGACAGACATGATTCGGGGCTCGGCTCTCTAGCGGCTGTGCCGAGGCAGACTTGGCGAACCTCGTCGGCCTTTTTTCGCAGAGCGAGGCGATCGGGGGTACTCGAAACGGATTTTAGGCAAGGCAGAACGTGTCGGCGGCGATCACGTTTCCCCGAGAACGCACCTCTCGGTGTTCCGGGCTATGGAGGTTCGATCTTCCACAACTAAGCTTGTCCGACGTGGTCGGTGAGTTGGTGGTCACGCTAGCGGGTCGCGTCGGTGGTTTCACGGCTTGTGCGCGGGAACGCCGCCGAGGTGGCGGTGCTCCGAGCACATGTGACGGCGACGCCCGTCGGTAGTGGCCTGACGTCCATAGCCGATGTCCAGTGGTTTGATGGCCGGTCTTGTGCGCGTGTTGTGCGAAGTGTTCAGGGGCCGAAAACAGCCCGCGGCCTACACGCTCGTGATGCCGAGCGCCATGACCGGTAGCACGGCGAGATCGTATGAGGTGCATGGAGCAGGTGATCTTTCTGAGCCGGTAAAGGCTCGTGCCTGCGCGTCCCGTGGGTGGAACGCCATGGCAAAAGCAAGGCGAGGTTCGGATATGGCGTGCGGTGGCTCACCGTGGTGTCGGTGAAGCTAGGATGGCGATGCAGTGGCCAGTCGGAGCCGTGCAGAGCGTACGCAGTGCCGTGCCGAACCGCGACGGGGCTCCGGCTTCTCCTCCGTGTCCGGCTCGGCGCGCTTCACGGCGGCAACGCTCCGGCAGCTCCTCCTCCTCTGCTCCACCTTTCTCCTACGTTCTCTCTCTCTCTCGGTGTGGTGCAGTGTGCCGGTCTGTGCCGCGGTGGCGGCGAGGGGAAATGAGGGTAGGGCTTTGGGTGAGCTCCTTTTTATAGGCGAGCTTGGCCAGCTCCAATGGCGAATGGTCCTGATCGCGCTTGACCGATCGAAGGGCCGTGGCTCGAGTGGATCTAGGGCTCCGGATGGGCGCAGGTTCGCTTGGCGGCCAAGAAAGAAGGGGACAGGAGGGGGACAGCGGGGTCAGTGCTCTGCCATGCGTGGCGCTGTCGGTCACGCCATTTGCGTGACCCGGTGGCGTCGTCTTCGTGTGGAAGAGAAACAGTGGAAGGGGAAGGCGGCTGACAGGCGGGGCCGGGTGGTCAGCGGCTGCGGGGGAGCGGGTGAAACGGTCGCGCGCGTGCGGTCGGCATCGCGCGTGCGCGCGGTGTTGGGCCGGCCCAGTGCGGGGAGGCGGGGTGGAGCGCGCGCGCGGGTGAGGTGAGGAGAAGAAGGCCAGGCTGGTTTGGGCTGGCCTAACTCTCTCTCCTTTTTCTATTTTCATTTTAGTGTATATATACATATATTGCCCATTTTAAATATTGAGTAAATACAAACATAAATTGCAATAAATCCCAAATGTGATGCATAGGCTATTATTCTATGTGAATGGAATTAAAATGCAAGCTATACTCCTTTATTTACCAAATTCATAATGAAACCTATATGCTTGCACAAGAAAAATGGGTTTTCATAATAAATAATTGAAAAATTTTAATTGGTTGGGATTTTTAGGCTATGTGGGTTTTTAGGGTTGTTACAGTCCTCCCCCCTCATTAGGATCTCGACCTCGAGATTCAGAGATAACGTACCCATCGAAGAGGTAAGGAAACATAATCCGCAAGTCCGATTCTTTCTCCCACGTAGCTTCTCTTTCAGTGTGATTGCTCCACTGTACTTTGCACATCGGAATAGTCTTGTTCCGCATCTCCTTGGTATCCCGTGCCGAGATCTTGATCGGATGTTCCTTGTATTCAAGTGTGTCTTGCAGGTCTAATGCATCAGTAGGAACTTGCTCCTCGGGAAGCTTCAAACACTTCCTTAATTGCGAGACATGGAACACGGGGTGTACTCCAGATAATTCCTCCGGTAGTTCCAGCTTGTAAGCAAGCTTTCCAACCCTTTTACAGATCTTGTATGGCCCAACATATCTTGGTGCCAATTTCCCTTTTATGTGGAATCTGACGGTGCCACGAAGCGGAGATACCTTGAGGTAGACATAATCCCCAACCTTGAACTCAAGCTCTCTACGTCTTCTATCTGCATAGCTCTTTTGCCTACTTTGTGCAATCATCAAATTCTCTCTTACTTGGGCAACACCCTCTTCTGTTTCCACAATCTTAGCAAGACCGAAGAATGTCCTTTCACCTGGTTCTGACCACATTAGCGGGGTTCTGCACGGTCTTCCATACAACGCTTCAAATGGAGACATCTTAATGCTTGTCTGATAACTGTTGTTGTATGAGAACTCGGCGTGGGGTAGACAGCTCTCCCATCCTTCCTTGTACCTCAATACGCAAGCACGTAACATGTCCTCGAGAATCTAGTTCACTCTTTCTGTTTGCCCGTCTGTTTGCGGGTGGTATGCTGTGCTGTAGTCGAGCTTGGTCCCGATGGACTTGTGCAAGGATTTCCAGAACTGTGATACAAACTGTGATCCTCGGTGAGATATAATACTCAGAGGTGCCCCATGTAACTTCAAAATGTTTGATACGTACAGATCTGTTAGCTTTTCAACTCTATACTTCCTTTTGACCGGTATAAAATGTGCAACTTTGGTTAGACGGTCCACTATTACCCATATAGAATCATATCCATGCTCGGATCGGGGCAGTCCTATTATGAAGTCCATGGATATGCACTTCCACTTCCATTCTGGTATCTCAACTGGTTGTAGCAACCCTGCTGGTCTCTGATGTTTGGCCTTGATTCTATTGCATGTATCACATCGGGCTACATGCCCTGCAATGTCTGTCTTCATATTCTCCCACCAGAAGTGCTTTCTTAGATCATGGTACATCTTGGCTGACCCTGGGTGAATGCAATATTTGGAGTCATGTCCTTCTGACAGAATCTCTTCTCGTATCGCTGAATCCGTCGGTACACAGATTCTATCTTTGTACCATACAGTTCCCTGCTCATCTTCTCGGTATTCGGGGCCTCTTCCCAGCTTCATCAAACCATGGATATAGTCTATCTCAGGACAGTTCTTTTGCGCTTCACGGATCCGTGAGGTGAGATTGTACTCGACGCGAAGCTCATTTAGCATGCCATAGGAGACTACCTCGAGCTGGAATGCATCGAACTCTCTCCTGAGCTCAGGCGGCATAGAGTTGGTGATGAGGGTATGGCAGTAGCTTTTGCGGCTAAGTGCATCAGCGACAACATTAGCCTTTCCTGGGTGGTAATGGATCTCAAGATCATAGTCCTTGATGAGTTCTAGCCATTTGCACTACCTCATATTCAGATCTTCTTGTGTGAAGAAGTACTTCAGGCTCTTGTGGTCAGTGTAGATGTCACACTTGTTGCTTATTAGATAGTGTCTCCAAATCTTGAGTGCATGTACCACGGCTGCAAGTTCTAGGTCATGAGTCGGGTATCTCTGCTCATGTTCCTTCAACTGTCTTGAGGCATAAGCTATCACCCTTCCTTCTTGCATTAGTACACAGCCCAAACCTTGCCGAGAGCGTCACAATATACAACAAAATCTTTATGAATATCGGGTAGGGCTAGTAAAGGTGTAGTAGTGAGCTTCTCCTTCAAGGTCTGGAAACTCTTCTCACATTCAGGAGTCCATATAAACTTGTTCTCTTTCTTCAACAAGTTGGTGATGGGTCTTGCAATCTTGGAGAAGTTCTCAATAAATCTGCGATAGTATCCTGCGAGTCCCAAAAAGCTTCTGATTTCTGACACATTACGGGGTTGTTCCCACTCTTTCACAGCTTCAATCTTGGCTGGGTCTACTGCGACTCCTTCTCCTGACAGTACGTGACCAAGGAAAGCAACCTCCTCAAGCCAGAATTCGCACTTGGAGAATTTGGCGTATAGCTGGTTGCGAGACAACCTCTCCAATACGGTCCTCAGATGATGTTCATGTTCCTCTTTTGTGGCTGAGTAAACCAATATATCATCAATAAATACCACCACAAACTTGTCTAGCTCATTCATGAAGATCTTGTTCATCATGTTCATGAAGTATGCTGGAGCATTAGTGAGTCCGAATGAGACTACTGTGCACTCATACTGTCCATATCTAGTGACAAATGCAGTCTTCGGGATATCTTCTTCCCTGATCTTCATCTGATGGTACCCTGATCGGAGATCAATTTTTGAGAAGTACTTGGCCTTACTCAGTTGATCTAACAGATCATCGATGCGGGGCAATGGGTACTTATTCTTGACTGTAACCGCATTCAGATTCTGGTAGTCAATGCACATCCTCATCGTGCCATCCTTCTTCTTGACAAACAAAACGGGACATCCCCAGGGCGAGGCACTAGGCCTAATGAAGCCCTTCTCCAGTAATTCTCCTAGCTGCTTCTTGAGTTCCTTCAACTCATCAGCCGACATTCTGTAGGGTCTTTTGGCAATCGGTGCAGTTCCTGGCATCAGCTCTATAACAAACTCCACATCTCTATCTAGTGGCATTCCTGGCAACTCCTCTCGAAATACGTCATTGAATTCACAGACTACTGGCACATCTCTGAATGTCAGCTCCATTTTATCTGTCTTAGTCTCCAGAGCACATAGGAGGGCTTGGACTCTCGGTTTGGGGTATACATCGGACGGCTGTTCCCCAAGGGTGGGTTACCTGAACATATCTAGGTGAACAAGATATTACTCCCCGGTGTTTGGTTAGCCAGTCCATGCCTAAGATGACATCTAAGCTATTGGAGGGTAGTAGGGTTAGGTCAGCTCGGAAGTCAAGTCCCTCGATTGTGATTATCACTCCCCTACATATGTGAACGCTTCTGAAGGTTCCTAAGGGCGAGCTAGTTAGGATGGGGTTTGCTCTCGGGGTTACAGGTATGTTATGCTTACGTGCATATGCAGATGAAATATATGAACATGTAGCTCCCGAATCGAACAGAACTGTAGCCATGTTACCCTGAACTAGGAACGTACCGTACACAGCATCAGGTGCAGCTTCAGCTTCCTCAGCGGTCATATGGTTCAATCTTCCACGGGTAGCGGATCCCCGGTTCGGTGTGCCCTGTGCAGCTGCTGGTGCACGGTTGAGGTCGGGGCACACAGCCACACGGTGTCCAGGCTTTCCGCATCCGAAGCAAGTGAAGGGCGCACTGCCTGCTGTAGCTGTCGCAGGAGCCTTCCAATTGCTTGTCCTTGGCGTTTTGGTAGCGGGGGCGGGTGTGTTCTGCACAGCTCGAGTCGGCGCAGGGTAGGTCTGAGCGGGGCGGTGATAGTTGCTGCTGTTGGTACCACCAAGGCTCGTTCCCGAAGAAGGTCCCTGGCGAGTCCGGAAAGGCGGGGGTGCACCTGTTCGCTGTCTCTGGGGTGGAGCAGTGCGAGCGGGTCCCTCAGAGCGGCGCTTCTTTCCCTTGTTCTGGGCCTCGAATTCCAGGCGTGCTTCCATGTGATCCTTCTCGATCTCAATACAGCGGTCAATCAGCTCACGCAGAGCATAGCTCTTGTTCCCTGACAGAGCCAACCTGATCTTGGTCTGAAGTCCCTTCCTGTAGTAGTACATCTTTTCCTTCTTGGAACTCACGCAAGACGCAGGTGCGTAGCGGAGCAAGCAGTTGAAGCGGGTGGTGTACTCGTGGATCCGGTCAGCTCCCTGGGAGATGTTGCGAAACTCGTTCTCCTTGGCCTCCATGACTCCCTCAGGAATGTGGTGGTCACGGAAAGCCTCGGTGAACTCATCCCAGTCAATGCGGGCTGGGTCCTCGTGAGCACTGGTGTAGTTGTCCCACTATGCTCGTGCAGCACCGGTCAGCTGGTGGCTAGCAATCCCAACACACTCCTCATCGGAGCAAGTGGTCAGGTCCAGCTTCTTCTCCATCTCTTTAAGCCAATCGTCGGCAGCGAGAGGATCGTTGTCGGTCCCATCGAAGGTAGGTGGCCTCAGCTTCAGGAAACCCTCCATTTTCCTTTGGAAGCCATTCTGGGGTGGCCCGTGGTGCCTGTTCATCCCAGTAGCTATGGCATTCAGCAGCTGGGTCTGCTGAGCCATCACTTCCGCCAACGTCGGTGGCGGCGGTGGTGGCGGTGGTGGAGGCACGTTCTCGCCTTGTGGTGGCGGATCGTTCACCGGCGGTGCATCCTCTACCCGGCGCAGCTCTTCTTCCAGGTTAACTCCAGCACATCTGCCAGCTGGGCATCCACGGTTGCGACCATGCCCATGTCCTGGCGCAGGCGCGGGGGAGGGCTGGCGGTTCTCCAAACGCGCAGAACGTCTCATCGACATCTGAAATTATTAGGTACGTGCTCAGTACAGTAATAATCTTGTAGTGGTTTAAGTAGGAGTTAGATGTTTTCAACGATTTAAATGATTTAAAACATTTTTCATGCTATCCTACACTCAACCAAAGAAGCATAGAGAACCATAAGATCCAAATGTCACTCATCACATGGTTATTATTACATAAAGGATGTTCCTAGCTGCTAAGAAGATCGTGCTATGCGCAGATAGGCAATGACAGGACAACTCATGGTATCACTAGTCTAAGGGCCACGCAGGGTCCCATAAGCTACTGGTGCATAAGGTCGAGTACGGCGTCGGGTATGCGGCTGTCCTCTGCCTCGACAAGCTTCCCTCGGCTGAAGTACTGGATCTGGTCAGACGCTGCTCCCAGCTCCTCCAGCACCTGGCGTAGTACCATGGCAAATCCGCCGTGGTTCCTTCCGTTGATCGGGATCTCAATAGTGCCGTCGTGCAGTGGACGAAGTGGTGGTCCAAGGTTGGTCATCTGCGAATTTTTCAAGAAACGGATTAGCAGGTCCTTGTATTAGATAAGCCATTGCATAAAAAGTGAATGCAAGGTCGGTAATATAAACGAAAGAGAGTCTGGCTTCTTATTCTAACGTCCATTTTCTATGGGTCTCGTCCTACAGTCAAGTATGGCTCTAATACCAACTGAAACGACCTCGATTTCCGTGAAGGGAAATCCACAGGCTCGAATTGTAATTCAACAGATTGCTTGGGACAATCCATGAAATTACCCATATCTCAGTTGACACCAGGACCCATACAACGGTAATTAAGTCTTACATAAACACTTATTACATCGCCACACTGGCGGAATCAACAATCAGAGAAGCTTTAGAAGATGCGGAAACGATTCATCCTTCACGGCCAACTTGAGTGTAGCACGTAACCCTATTCCTCGCCATCGCCTTCCTCGAAGTCGTACTCATTCTCGTCACCTGACAGCAAATTTATCAGTACGATTTGTACTGGCCACGGAGCCCACCTATGCAGCATTTGCTTTGTGGAAAGTGGATGCAAGGCTATACAAGCAGACCTATAGGCTGAGGTTTCCTATGCAGCTGTAATCAATGTTTAATTAGTCAAGTTTTATCTCCAGTTAACATCATCATCCCTTTTCCCATCACCACATCTCACTTACCCACACCTCACTCTCATTCGACAGGCCCAACTCCCTCTCGGGCCTATCTCAGCGGCACACTACCACAACGGGTACACTGCCGGAAAAATGTCATCCAGGGGGAGAAGAGAACACTCACTACACTAGTAGAAGCTTCACAGGGAAGGTCCATAGCCAACGAGTTGGCATATGTATCGATCGATCAACCGTACACTCTACAGATGTTTCACTACCCACAAGATTAGCCATCATAGGTGTTGCACAAACACCTAGGCAGAATTCCGGGTGCTTGCTTGCCTAGGTCGATGCCACCCTACCACTCAGCCCTGGGATATTCCGGATCCTACACCGTTATGCTGAGACTGGGAGACACAGTACCGGGCCCATCCAGTGGTACTGTGCATCTAGAACGGAACGGGAACCCATCGACCGTCTCCGCCCACCCTTATCACCTCTCAACCTAGCAGTAGTGGCACCGTCCTACCAAGTAGTCCAGCCGTCTCCCGCCCATCAGAAGCGAGTGAGTAGAAAAGGATTCCCATGAACCTGAAACTAGTCCGTCCTAGGTTTGACCAAGCAGGCATCTCCACTTAGGGGATACTTTCCCCGTGCCATCGCAGCACCTCCGTCCACGGGCTTCAAACC